>JAIPUU010000794.1:0-45849 GCA_020466095.1 Chlorops oryzae
TAAAAAAATTTTTTTTTTTATGTTTCTCAAACGTAATTGAATGGTCTACATTTTTTTGTATAATTGGTTAAATTTTCTAGATCCGGCTCTATCCACAAATTGCAATTACTTATTTTAAATCCGAATTGTCGAACATTTTTTTTTGAGTGTATACTATTTTTCGATTTTTGTTTTTTCCCTTATTTATTCTCAAACGAACCAAAGAAAAAGTTTCCGATTATCTCAAGTCGTTTTTAAGATATAAAATTATAAATAAAAGGGAAATATTGAAAAAATCTCAATTTTTCGATTTTCAAATTACAATAACAACAACAACTGAGAGAGTTTTTCTCTGTTATTTTATCGGGAGTTATGAATAGCCATCAGCTTTCGATATGAGGTCCAATAACTGAAATCCCAGATCCACTATGTCACGATTTCTCGTGGCCTGACCCATATGTAGTAAAGGGTGCTCAATGAGGTCAAAGTTCGAAAATTTTTTATTATTTCAATTTGTGTTGCATTTTTTGAACATCAAACCACCTTTAACTACGACAATCTTTTAATATTATCATTTTTCTTACATTATACTATATCATAGTTTTCCAAAAAGTCCTCGATCAAGTAAATCGACCATGAAAAAAAAAAACTTATTGGCAGAAAAAAGCATAAAAGACTTTGAAATCTGAAAATTGATTTTTATGGCGGTTGTTTTGGTTTAATTAAAATTTGAAACATAAGATATAATTGATCAAAGTGCGAATACTTCTTTATAGAGCTCAATCAGTTTGTAGCCGGCCATCGGCCTGGCAAGAGCTCCACACTGAACGTGTTTGTTCATGTTCGCCTACGACCTCTACTTCAAAAACATATAAATGGAGTGCTATACGAAGGCTACACGAAGGCTTTATACGAAGGCTATGCGAAGGCTATGCAAAGGCTATGCGAAGGCTATCTGAAAGCTATCCGTTTGCTATCAATGAAGTCGAACTTATTAGATTTGATACAGTAAAACTAATAAGTTCATTTAGATATTTAATTTTCTCATCTTATTTTCAAAAAATTTATTAGACATTAGTGGTACCAAATTAAAGGAAATCAATCCAGCATTTTGAATAATATAAAAAATGTGTGTGTTAATAGGACCTTTTTTATACCAAAATGGCTCTCAAAGTCAAAAAATGTTTAAAAAATTTTAAAATTTTGACTTTGAAGGCTCAAATACCCTTGAAGTTGCAATAAAGTATAAGACTATTTTATACGCCTAGAAAGGTCTGATAATGTTCTGTCGAACTGCATTAAAATTTTTATCTTGGATTCAAACGTTGAGACGTGAAAATTTTTTTTCTGAAACAACTGCAAATTTCATTCTTTCCCTTATAACTCCTCAGGCTTGCATTTTGGAACCCCCCTGCCATACGATTTTTTGTTAGCTCTGACTCCCTCTATCAGCTCCCGACCTGTTGACCTTCATAAACGGAACACCCTGTATATTAGTCTTTCTCTTAAGCCATAGAACAGCAAAATCGATTAACATTGGGCGGACCTGGGACCATTAAAATACATAAAAATTTTTTTGGATATTGAAACAGATATAACCACTTTGAAGTCTTTGGTAGCCGTAGGAACAACAATAAACAAATCGCATATGTACTTGAAGAGTGTCACAACTCAAAATTGCAATTTTTCAGAAAACGCAGTTTAATCCATACAGCCTAGGTACATTTGTATGACAAAATATTCTTATTGGAATGGGAACTATGGGCAAAAAAGGTTAAAAAGAGGTGAAAAAATTTTATAATTTTCCAGATTTTTCAATTTGTACCAATTAGATGGAGTTTTTTGGATCGATATGTACAACTACAAATATTTTGTTCGAGTGTAAGGCTAAAACTCATAGATAGATAGAAAAGAGAAATATTCAACTCGTTACGAGATATAGCCATAAGTAAGTGTGCAGCTTAATTCTCGGCCCCACTTTTTGAGATCGATTTGAAAAATTTTTTTTGACTCCGACTAAACTAAGTATGAGGCGTTGCTGCATTTCACCGAGTATTTTCAGAAAATGGTATCAAATTTTCGTGAACACGCGATGACATCAAAAATGTGTCACAGTGTTAGCATTCATTTAGTCAGGCGGAGTTGCAGTGTACAAGAGAAGGGAATATAATTAACAAGGTGTCATTTTTCCAATTTTTTTCAAAATTGTCCGACTAATCTAAAATCACATTTTTTTTTTTAAAGAAAAATCTTCAGTCTTCTAGTTGAAAAAAAAAAATTTTTTTTTTCCATATGTATAAGAAAATATGGAGCTATTTACATATGAAGCTTTTTCAGGAAAATTTACTTTATTATGTTTCGTTTTCATACAAAGTAATTAATTAACGAGGGTAATGTTGATGTTTTTTCATGTGATTGATAAGTCTCTAAAAAAATTATATAAATATTAAATATATCAAAAAGGTTGCTGGTCTGTATAGCTTAAAAACCGTGAAATTCGGAAATGCTCATTTCGGAAATCGTTTGCCACACCCTAAAACAAACCAGATTTTATAGATAGTACTCATTTCGGAAAGACCTTCAAATTACCCTTCAAAATCCACGTGGCCCAAGCAAAAAGGACCAATATTATGGAAACTATCAAGGAAAAACGAAATTCCCCATGCAAAAAAAATCTTGTTTTTTGGCGTTTTCAGAGCACGGTGCCTCAACCCTTAAAAACACTTTGTTTTGGAAATCGTTTATACTCTTAATTTTTTCATAATATGTATTAACTTTCAAAAACCACTTGGTCTACAAAATTTCTAAGAAATTTGGCTGTACTGAAGTAAAATAGTTACAACATTTTTCAATGAAGTTCTACAATCTTGCAAGTAATAAGAAAGAAATTTAGAGTATTCTTTTAGGGTAAAAATTTTTCATATGAAAAATTCATTTCAAAACAAAAGCTTATACAAATGTGTGCTCTAACGAAATCAAATTTTTATGAAAACTTCAGAATGTACCAAGTTTCATCACTCTGCGAACACTGCGTATAGTTTTTATACTCAAATGTATTATGCGATCCCACTGTGTCATGGGAGGAAATTCGAAATGTACATTTCCCGAGTTTTATCGCTTAAAAAACAGTTCTAAAACAAAAGTTTATACTAAATATGGGCATTTCCAGAAAAAGTAAACTTTTTGTCGCGTCCGTATATAGCTGATTGCCATTTGGGGCTGCATAGAAACTTTGAAAAATATATAAAAGTCCGCATAAGCTGCACAAAAGGATTAAGAAGCAAAAGTACTATTTACCGGATACTTGAATTCGTGACTTAAAATTGCTCATTTAAGTGTCGCGTCCGTTTGGAAATGCCCATATGTGATCTAATAAAATCATAGAAAAAAAAATTAAATTTTTTCCAAAACAGGTTTTTTGACACCTTGCTAAATATAATAGAAGAAAAATGCGATGAAAATTTAAAATAATATTTACCAGAATTCGGTGCAAAATATACAATTTAATAAATTACCATAAATAAGTTTAATTACGGTTCAAAGCAATTAATTTCCAATTCATCATTATCCATACGCATTCGCATTTAAGCAAGTCGTCAATGTCCATCAAGGACATTCGCGGGGCTTGGCGATTGTCTGAAAATGAAAATGAAATCGCACAGAAAGCAGTTGAAACCAACAAAATTTAGATTCATCCGGATTAATTCGGTTATTTTTATATATTTTGTTTTTGTAGAAAATACGCCAATAAATCTGAAGAGTTAAGCTGGAATCCCACTATCTGCGCAAGTAACAAAATCTGCGCTGATTTTTATCGGGCCAGACCGGCACAAATTTCAAAAATTTCCACAATCACTGCTGAGGCTCACATTATAGTCGCATATTGTCAAGAAGATATCGGGGAGCAATAAAATTGGGACAAAAATCATTCCAGAGGGTCAAACTTGTCATCATGAGAGTAAAAAAATTGCGTTCACACTATCGACGCATTGATTAGGGCAAAAATCGGCGCATTACGTCGATAGTGGGATCCGGGCTTTAGTATGATAAATTGTCTGTCTGAACGCAAAAAAAAAGTACTTAATTGTGTATCTAAAATAAAATTGTCGGCATTCATGAGCGAGAAGATGACGAGAGGGTGCCAAGGTGAGGGATTCAAGTTATAAATGCATGATATCGAAATGAGTTATCCCAGTCGGAATAAATCTCATCAATGACCCAGTTATGACACTCTATTTTATAAGTGGTACTTTTCCCATTTGAAATGCGTGCAAACATGTCATCAATAGGGGTATTCACAAAGGCGTCGGAAAATAGTAAAGTTGCAAAATCGGAAAATTTTATCTGCTTAAAACATTGTGGAAGATACAAAAAAAGTTTTGAAAATTTTTAAGAAGTCGCAATTTTTCGATTTTCCGACTTTCCAACGTTTTTAACATGCCTTTGTGAATACCCCTAATATATTGCTTTAGTGTTATGGATTCGAAGATGCTCCGTTGCATATCCGGACTGACTCGTCTCGTCTAGAGTTGCTCTAATTATTGGGAAATGTAGGATGCAGGGCTACTCTGGTAGGGATACGTCCTGAAAGCAAATGAGGATAGCTTGGCGAAATATAGCAATATGGAACTGCGAGGCTGTAGGACTTACCTCGGTTGATGCAACTGATAGGATAAAATGGGAAAAATTGTCGCGTTCTGCGGACCCCGGGATAGGCCGCGATTTTTAAAACACCAGAAGAAAAAGAAGATGCCATCAATATATTGCGTTTTTGGATGATGGTAAAAAATCAGGCGCGTACCCAGGAGCTTAAAAAGATGCCATCCAAAATGAAAGTAAGTTCAAAGTCTTGTGGGAGCTAAGACCACACACTATCCCATTAAATTTTTTGCACTGAACTCATATCCGGATCGGAACTGCTATAAAAAAAATAGTACGTCATGTTATGGTTATACTACACCGAGAGAAAATAACAACAGTTAAATCAACTACTTAGAACAGTTAAAGTAAGAGTGGTCAAATAAAGTATTCCGCGTTAAATGCACTGAAAAAGGCAGTCAAATGAACAATGGAAAAACAGTTACTTTTTATGTTCAATTCGCTTTCGTTCACTTGACGTATAAGTTCGCATTCTGAATAACCGTCTCCGGAGGTTTCGATAGCTCATGCTTTAAACTGTGACTCGACAGTCGTGAGCTTCGGGTTCATCCCTGCTGGCGGCGGGAATTTTTCTGAATTTTATTTTTAATTACATTTTTTTTTGTTCAGAGTGTAGTTTTTTGGAAGATAAAAAATTTCTCCTAAATTTTTAAGGTTTTAATTTATTTAATTTTTTTTAATGGTTCATTTTCAAGCAAAATATTTTGGGAGTGAAACAATTCCTTAAGCACGTTCTCCAAAACTTGAGCAACCATAAGCTCAAGTGAGCATTTTGACCAACAAATTAAATTCGTTCGTGTAGCGAAATGGTTAAAGACGTTCGCCCAGCGAAGTTGGAGGTCAGCGGTTCAAGGCTCGGCCGAGGCGAGAAAATTTAAAGACATGAAAGAGAAAAAGATTTAAATAGAAACAAATAAAAAAAAAGAAAAAATATAATAATTTAATAAAAAAAAAAATATTAATAAAAGAAGATAAAAAAAGTCAAAGAAAAAAATAAATTATTTTTTCCCAGTCGCTGGTCACAGTGGATTTAACCGCGAGACAGTTATATCAACCATCATATTATATCCTTATTGACTGTGTTTGTACTGTTGAATTGACCGCTACTACACATAAGCTAACAATTAACGGTAAACTCGGTTATTTTAACCTGCATTTTCAGTTAATATAACTACCTTTTTCTCTCGGTGTAGTTCCTTCCTTCTAATGACGTAGACAGCTCTTGGCAATGTAAGGTTTGTGTGTCCTATTCGCAGAACAAATAGAGCTGGCATAAAAACTTAAATCTTAACCCAATTATCCAAAAAATTACTCATTGGAGGCAATCCGATGTCAACGTCATCGCTTCTTAGAAAAATTGAAATCAATTTTTCTCACAAAGAAAAAACATTGCTCGAAAAATATTCGAGGAAAATATAATTTTGCAAAAAAAAAAAAAAAAAAAAATACACTCGAGCTTATGTCGTCCTTTGTCGCAAATTCCATAGAAATTTCCTCTTTGAAGTTATACTCTTAAGGCCCGATAAACTTTAACCGGAACAGTAGCAAACGGGCCTGAAAACAACAAATTATTTAACGCATACGTTTTTGATTGATTTTTTCATACCTATGTATGTATGTATGCATGTATGTATATCTTATCTCATGGAATGTATTATTTCTCTAGGAGAGACGTCGCTACCCACGCAGCCATATAATTGGAAATTTTTCGCAATTCCTGAAATTATTCTACCAGCTATTGTGGGGAGTGTGAAAAGAGAAATTATCACTCATAATACATTGTTAACGGTGTTTGCAGTTTTATTTTTTTTTGTTTTTGTTTTATTTTTCTTTTTATATTTATATTTGTTTTTCTGCCTGCTGTTTTGCTGCCTGGATAATTACACTCAAAGCATTCTCAACTATTATGATGACCGCATCACGGCATTTTGCAAAAAATACTTGAGGCGCTTTTCTCAGTTTATTATTGTTTTTTTCCTTTTTATGGTTTCGCTTTGTGTTTGATAAACTTTCGCATAAACTATTTTCAAAGCGAAAGAATTTGCAACAGGAAAAAAGCCCTTAGCAGTTCACTTCATGATGCCTTTACTGCTTAATTCGAGTGGGACGTGTTTCCTTTGAGACACTGAGTGGTTAATGTCCATGTTTTAGAATGGTTTCGCTAAAAAACCAACAAAAGAAAAATCAACTTAAAATGACCAAAAGTCGGTATATCTCAAATTTTGATGTAAGTACCCCTTTTCCGAATCTCTTATGCGTTTGTCCGTTGGAAACCCATTTAATAGCCCCTAGAAAACATTCTATTCCATAAAAATAATGCGACTTGAAGCTTTTTGAGGGGAATTGTAATATGGAAATGGGGAAGAAAACTTGGAATGGGAAGGAAGAAACGAAAAAAAAGGGAGTGAGAAGAGAGAAGGAAAAGTAAAAGTGAAAGATAAAGAAATGGGGAAAGAGTGAATAGTGAAAAGAAAGTGAGAGAGAGAATGGGGAGGGAAAGAAATGAAAGAGTGAAAAAGAGAGAGAGAGAGAAGAGAAAGAGAGAGAGAAAATGAGAGAGGAAAAGAGAGAGAGTTGAGAGTGAGAGAGAGAGAGAGAGGAAAGAGAGGGAGTGAAAGAGAAAGAGAGAGAGAGGAAAGAGAGAAGTGAGAAAGAGAACTTGGGTGGGAGAGAGAGAGAGAAAGAGGGAGAAAGGAAAGAAGAAAGAAAGAGAGTGAGAGAAAGTAAGAGAAGAGAGAGTAAAAGGAAGTAAGAAGTAGTTTTGATAAGTAAAAAATCCTTTACATTCATAGACTTATCTAGCTGTTACAAGATTCATTCAAAACAATTATTGCCCTCTGAATTTGTGTAGGAATATCGAAAGATAATGACAGAATTCATTTTGGGGTCGGGTTATTCTGCGAAAAACCAAAAATTAATGAATGAGCAGAAATCCATAACGTGACATCAAGGACACAGCCACAACTCGAGCTCGATGGACGACCGCAGCGATGTGAAAGTGACAAGTGCTACTGGAATTACGTTGATGTACATAAATTTTTTTCCCCATTCCCAGACAGAACGATAAACAATTTTCCACATAATTGTTGTTTTTTTTCTCAATTTTGTGTTGGGTAAATGAGTTTTTTAAGTTCGTTCGTTCGATTTAAAGTGCGTATGAGATTCTGTTTACATTTATTTAGGCCTTAAAAATTCACACTGAGACTTACAAGCAAGAACTTAAATTTAATTGGAAGCAATTTCGAATTCTGGCACTAGAAAAAGAAACCATCATCATGACAGCAACGCCATGGTTTAGGAATCCTTAAAAAAAGTCTTATTTACAGTTTTATTTTATTTTTGATCTACTTGAACATGGAGTGCGGAGGTTTCGGTTTCGGTTTCGCTTTGTCGACAGCTTTTGCATTTAAATCGATTGGGGGCAGTGAATCCCCTTTGAGGTTGCCCACATTTTTTGTTTCTTTTTATGATATCTCGCTTTGGGTTCGATTGGACTTTAAATTCGATTTGCATTTGTGTGTGTGTGTGTGTGCGCGATAAATCTCGTAAAAATTTTAAACCCAGACTCTAACTTATTTCAATATGACTTCACACCGTCTTCGATGAGAGTGTCATCAACAATTGAAGTAATGAAATTCATAAAAAAATACCTAACAGTTCAAAAACCTCTCTCTAGACATATCCCCCACATGTGCTTATTTTTAAAGCAAACATTATCATAATACATGTTGCCGAGCACGTGAAGCTTTATTTTCTCATATATTTTGACAAAAAAAAAAAAAAAAAAATGAATAGAAAAAAATCTGCTCATTTACATTAAAATTCAGAGTAAAGCAAGGTAAACAAACACATAAAAAAAAAAAAGCATACTTTCAGGCGTTTGAGCATTCAAATTTCGTAAGGGAAAGTCATATCGATATCGAGTTTCAAAATATATAATCCATCCTTTTTAAAATTCAAATTAGTAGCTCATTGTATTGTAAGGACATTTTCATCGCAAGCTAAGGACATCTTCGAAGCAATTCGGGGTTGTACAAATAATATTCGGAATCCTAAAAGTTTTAAGTGTTTATTTTTAAACAGCGAAAATTCGACTGAAAGAAAATATGCGGACCAATTTATCTTGATCTTTTGAGGATATTAAGCGGCGAAATCATAGGACCACCATTAAGCAGCCGTTATTTTAAAAAACTTACACGAGTTCAATGGGGACACAATGGAGGAAACGGTGCGCTGCCCCCGGCCCAAAATAACAAGAAAGACCTGTATAGAAATTGAAATATGATTTGGCGTCCGAGGCGATTGCCCCCTTCAATCCCCCTCACTAAACAACTGGTCAAATGCATGTGCATTATACATTAGGGTGTCCCAAAAATATTAGTTATTTTTGATAATAATGATAATGACCAAATTGAAAATGTCAATATTTCCTAATGGGCTATTTTGGTCAATTTTCTTTAACGCATACCCTCCATTATTTTTCTAAATGGTCCTACAATTAGCTGAAATATTAAATATTATTTGAATTCGATCACGAAAACACGTGCCAAATTGCCTTCGAAGTTTGGTTTGAAGTCTCTTTAAATTGAGTCCCTCAAAAGTATGCATCGAAATATTTTGAATCGTGTGTTTTCTTTAAAATATTGCCACATAACCACGATATCAGAAATACATAGTAAAATTATGTTAATCAAGCAACAGAGTTCGAACAAAATTTCACTGGAAAATACTTAAAACGAATCGGAATTTTTAGCCTCAAATATTGACATGCATACCGTGAGGCACTGTTGCCAATTTAGGGGAATCTCCCCTAAATCAGAAGACATTTATGATTTTTAGTGGAGTCTTAGGGCAGAGAAGTGGTCACTGAAACTTTTATAGAACCTTATGGGACCAAGTTTTTGTTTTTTGAAGATTTTAAAATTCAATTTTAGAGAATTTCGGCCTTGTTTTGAGACATTCCGGGCAACAGGCCATGGGGTACAATTCATATAAAAATGCAACGCTTTAGATTTGTTGATATTCAAAAATCTCACTCATTTTTCACCTACTTTGTCTGGTCATATGTGGGCTTCAAAATGTAACCAATTGAAAGGTCTGGAGATTATAAAAGTTTAAATATTTTATATGTACATAAATACATATCGCACCCTTGCTAATAAATCGGCACAATTCAAAATTTTTTAAATCAATTTTTTATGTTCGATTGAATTTTTCTGTATGACACCCAAGACCTTGAGAATCGAGTCTTATATTGACTGATGCAGCAGTCGATTGAGAGTAATATAAGTTTCTTTAAAACTTTATTTCTCCTTAGTTTCAAGAGAGATTGCATGATTTTCGAGAAATGCGAAATTTTGAATTGTGCCGATTTAGTAGCAAATGGTGCGATATATTACACTTCCGGTATTGATCAGCAGTCATGGAAGTCAAGTTGATTTTGCGCATTTTCGAAACAGGATAAAACTGATCATCGAAAAATTTTCTTACCGCTTTCAATAATAAATGCATTTAAAAAGGATTGGAATTGATTTTTCTTTCATATTTTTTCGACATTACAAATAGAACAATGAAAAACAGTAATCATCGCTATAAATGCACTTTCGACCAAGTCTTCTCCAAAAAGGGCTGACAAAAGATGTTAACGAAATGATCACTCTTGCCCTCGCGAAATTCACACCAATAATTTCTACCCTCCATTTGCAACATTTGAAGGTAATTCGTGAACACTTGAAAGTCCACCGCCTCGGAGACCTTTTCGTGCGCTCCAAAATGATACGTGCACTTTTTATCGTATATCCAATGCCGTTGTTGGGGTATTTTCCTCTGCAAGCGATTTACAATATACTCAAATTTCGAATTGTCCATCAAGAATAGGCTGACCGTTGCAGCTAAACTGTAGAGAATATTTATCAATTTAATATATATATGTGCGTGTGTGCGTGTGTGTGTATGAATACCCAGCAGTTATTTTAGGAAGTGCATTACCAAAGTAATGCATTTTTTCATTACATGAAATTGGAATGCAAAGTAAATTGAACAAATTTGCATGGAGAGGTAATCGAAAAGGTAATGTGTTGCCTAAATATGTTCACTTCCCCATACCAAAGCGTTACATACACTTCTATAGCATTTACTTGAGAATGCAAATAGTAATTGCATTACACAATCAATATTATTCGATTGCATTTTCGTACAACTGGTAATGCAAACAGGAATGCATTACATTCGCTTGGACATCACCATGTTAAAAATATACGATTCTGTAATGCATTAACAGTACGACGCCTTTTGAATAACTTTTTGCATTACCATCATTTCGAAAATAACTGCTGGGTATATGTATGAGCTCATGAAATTTGTCACTCACGATGCACCATTTATCGATAAATTTCAGAACATTTTTGTCCGTGATGACGCGATCGACCTCGAGAACACCGTCCCCATTCTTCAACGTATAGATGAACCATGGCGGCATCATGGCAAAGCGAACACAACTGATAACTTTTGTTAAATAACTTAAGCCACGTTCCTTCCATTTCCAATTGAGCCCACAGGATCGCAGCGAAAAATACCCTCGATCTCGGATTAACACCTATAGTCTCACTTTCCAATAAATTGCAAACATCATTGACGTCCATCTCGAGGAAATCCTTGGAACCGACAATGGTAAAAAGTATTTAAAGACACGTTGCACCATCAGTCGCTGTATTACGGGAACGTTTGTACGCCTTTGCGCACTTCAATATTTCGAAAGCTTCGTTCTCTTGGTATATGTCCGAGTCGAGAAGCTGCATGCAATATGATTCCAAATCGGGTATCCGGAGAATTTGTGCAATATGACGAAACGTCGAGTATATATTTCGCCGGTATCGGCGGATGTTCTCCCATTGCGAAACGATAAAATAGATGAAAAACCGATCGCTGTTATTCGATCATTGTGGCTTTTTAAAACGAATAGACCCAGCTGCCGATCGGTTTCGCGAAAAATATTCGGCTTTGCGCAGCATCAATTTATGACAATTAAAGCATATCCGACCGAATCGCAGGCGAATGCTCTGATTTTTATGTTCGTTAAGCTCTGTCGCTACGCGTGCCGTAGACTGATTTTCGGCGCGTTCGTGTAACCATTCCATGTTGAGAAGCACTCATCGAGTATGATCAGTTGAAAGATTGATCGATCTTTGGCCAGATTAAAGATTGTATCCCTTTGATAGTTATTCGCTAGGCTCAATGAGCTACAATATGTGCTAAAAAAGCTTTCCTAGGTTTTTTTTGTTTTTTTGAAAGTGTATATAATTCGAAATTTTCTCAGAATAATAATAATTTCTGAACGATCTTTTATAATTTACCTTACTTAATGTATTATCTTCATCCTTATTCCTTTTGATTCTGCCTCGGAGCACGATGAACTTCCATGTAGTATTCATCATCGCCATCGCCATCGCCATCGTCGGATTCGCTCGATTCGTGATTGAAGGTTGCGTTTGCGAAAATGTCCTTAACTTCTAGGGATGAGTTTTTGTTGGGACTACCGGAGAGTGTCGACTGTTTTTGACGATTCATAAGTTCGATGAGAACTTTTAACTTCTGAATTTTCATGATAGCAGCTTTGAAGCTTTTCAAAGCTTTTGCGTATTATTTTGTTCGATTCGCTGTATTCCTCAACAATCGTTATTTTGCCCCATTTTTGATCTTCTCATAGAACTCCTTCATTACGTCTTCAGAGACTTGAAAACACTTTTCGCAAGCCCAGATCCAAAATCCCTTCGTCTTAAGACAATAGAAAAAAAAGTTATAATTTAAAAATAAATATGTATGCAATATTTTTTCTCTCCCCCCTTTTTTTTTTAACAAAAATATATTACGTATGACAGATTAAGCTTACTGTGTAAATGATGTAAATTTTGAAAAAAAAGAAGTTTCGAATTTTTCAGTCGGAACTGATTTAACAATGGAATGTTAAGCCGGGAACCCACTATCTGCGCAATCTGGACCGCTTTTCAAAATAAGCCCGAGTACAAATTGCGACCCTAAAAAGGTCGTAAGCCAAGTACTAAGCAATTTCGGGCCCCGCACAATTATGTGGTTCCTTAGATTTCAATCCGGGCCCCGGGGGAAATAGCCAATTGATCTGTCCAGCTTTTGCTTATCGCTTTGGTTTACCTTCTATTCTTCCAAATTTGATTTCTGGCTCATACTTTGCTACCACCACCCCCCAACCCCCCACCTAACACCATTGGGTTTTTGATGTCAGCTTTTTGTTCTTTCACCAAATCCCCCCTCACAATTTCATCGCAATCGCAATTGAAAATGAAAATGGAACCGGATTTAAAAAGGAAAAAACAAAGCGGATTTTTTTACGTGAAACTCTTTCTTCCAACGAACAACTATTATTGGTCCAAAATCTTTTGAGACGCTTTTGTGTCGAAATAAAAGCAGTTGATATTGACTCTTCAGACAAAGTTGATGAACTTGCACTTGATGTCGATGGCGAGCTGTCGGTTCCTTTTTACTTTCGCTCTCAATGCCATGTTTTGACTTCAAATGTACATGTAAGCCTTGTTGTCGATCTAGCCGTGTTTTGATAATGGACTTACACAATTTACATTTGGCATTCAAACTGTCGTCCGATTTGAGAAAATGCTCCCAAACGGCTTGTATTTGACATTGTAAACTTAATACATTGATCAAAATAGCTACGATCAATATTTCACGCTTTTAAATTCAAAACAAAAGAAACAGCTGTGTTGACGTCGTTGCCACCCGTTTCATTTTGTCGTAGCAACATCTCACAAAATATAACATACTTCAAAGCGTTTTTAAGGCTTTCCATTTGTAGTTGAGACAAAAATTCTCTCCAATCCCGCGAATCTCGCGGATCCCGCAGCTATAGTCCCGCACAGTGCGGGATCGAAAAATAGCGCGGGATCTCGGTATTTCGGGATCCCGCGATAACCGGATTGGAAGCCCTAATTGGAAGTGACTGCGTCTTATTTCAAAAAGAAAAAAGAAAAGCTCTTCGAGAAGAAGCAGAAAAACTTAGACAGAGAGGCATGAAGCAAGCTTACAAGGTTCGTAGCAAATTAATTTTGTATGGATATAAAAAATTTTTAAATGTTTCCGATTGCTTTTCCTTGCTGTCGACAATTTGATGCATTCTCAACATCTGATGAACATGAAATCATTGGAAATATGTCCGTATCCAGGAAAAACCATCTCCGAGTTGTCCAAAGAAGAAACGAGGCAAGATCAGCTTTATAACTCCAGAGCTTGTTTCAGTCCTGGACAAATGCAAGATAAGTGACCGTGATGCAGTTCGAATAGTTATAGCAGTTGCAGAGGCTCTTAAGCATGACGTAAACGATTTAGTCATAAGCTGTTACTGTGCATTGGGACGGAAAACTGTTAGCATCGCTGACGGGTAAAGAGAACGTTGAACGTCTTCTGTGGTCATATCTTTCAATAGAACTGAACAGTTGCTTGGAATTCCGGCGATATCTGCTGGTACGGAAAAAAGCAGGCTGCTGCAATTTTTGACATGCTCGAAGAGTGGGATCTAGTGGAAAAGGTTGCGGCTCTAGGTTGCGACACCCACTGCATCAAATCTGGGGCGGCTTCAAGGCGCTTGCGTGATTCTAGAGCAAAAATTAGGAAAAAAACCTGCTATACTTACCATGCCGACACCACATTTTTGAAATTTTTCTCCGCTGTGTCTTTGAAGAAAAAATGCAAAAGTCGTCTGAGCCCGGTGTTCAAATATTTCATAATTTCAAAGAGCTTGGAGTGTAATTGATAAAACTAATTGGAAGTCCGGCATTCAAGATGATTTCGTTAAGGTCATGATCAATAATTCATCAGAAATTATTAAATATTCCCTTAAAAATTTGGAATTAAAACACCCTAGAGAGGACTACAAAGAACTGCTTCAATTGACTACAGTTTTCCTGGGTGGAAAAGTTCCCAAATTTTCGTTTCGTAAGCCCGGAGCGTTTCATTCATGCACGGTGGATGGTGAAAGCTATATATTGTTTAAAAATATTTTTATTCCGGGATGAGTTCGAGTTAAACAAGCACGAGCGGATTGCAATCCTAGATGACAGTGGCGTAGCGACGTTGAAAAATTATGTGTTCCAATGCACGTGTGGGGGGCCCCCTTCAGGCCCGGCGAAAGGTGTGGGTAGTATGGGACTGCTACCCAGTCCGATTTTTAGGGTATAGGTAATTACCCACTCCGAAACTTACTAAAAATTTGTAAGGAAAATTTTTTTGCAAAATCTTCTAAAAAAAAGCAAGACCTACATTTTACGGTACAAGCGTCCGCAATGCCGAAACGTAAACGAACATACAACATACAACCAAAGAGCTTCAATATAAGCTTCGATTTTTTTATATTGTGTGTTATATCGTTAGCTTCGGATAGAAAGGGCGTAACTCATTTTTTTTTTTAAACGAGATTTTTGCATTTTCTGATGGTCGACTCTCAAATACACCCCCTCCAAAAAAATTGACGACCTTTGATTGAAAATACCGAAGTTATAGTTACTTTTAAAAAAGCCCTAACTCATAGCGAACAATTTTGCGAAAGAAAAAAGCCCTAACTCACAAAAAGACGTTCAACTACGCCAGTGATGGCGAGACCTATAAATTAACATTCATAACTGTGCGTGTGCATTAGGGTGATGACTTTTTTTGAAACTCTTTTCCTGTATCATAGTACGATCAACTTTTATTAAAGACTTCATAAAATACTAATTTTAAGGTTATTTTGTAAAAAAATGTCACGCATCAAGTCATTTGAAAAATTTAATTTTTGATTTTTTTTCCAAATTTTTGATGTTACTGTAAGCAGAGTAGCTCCTAGAGGGGTCAAATGTAGGACCCAACTACCATTATTTTTTTATTCCCAACAATTCATCCAAAAATACCTTCCCCCTATCTCCACTCCTTAAGGGGGCTCCAATACAAAAGTTAATTTTTTTTATGAATTTTCCCCCCACTGTCCTAACTAGCCCCAGAGTGCCCCTAGAGGAGTCAAATGTTTGACCGACACCCATTAACTTTGTCTCATTAACATTTTTTCCCAACATACTGACCCCCTATCTCCCCTCCTAAGGGGGTCACCCATACAAAATTACCTTAATTTTATCACAATTTCAGACAAAATGCCTGTCACTACAGTCAAACCCCTCCTAGGGGGCTGATATATATGACCGACCCCCATTATTTTTTTACCCCAAGTAGTTTCTTTAAACATACCTACCCTCTATCTCCCCTCCTTAGGGGGGTCACCATACAAAAATAGGCTTAAATTAAAGAAAAATGCCTCACGAACTTCAATCTATAATATAGATGCCGTAGGAACAAGAACGAGCATGTTCAGTATGTATATTCGAAAAATTTACACAAGTACCTTTTAAACGAGCCTAATATGAAGAATATTGGATTCGTTTTTGGTATGTTTTAATAATATGTTATAATTATTATTTTTTTAAAAACTGAATTTTGGGTTCCATCCCCTAACTGGCCAAATAATGACCCTAGTAGAAAAAAAATAAATTTTCTACTCAAATGCCGCAAACCTCAATCTATGACGAGTTTTTTGAGACTATAACCATTAAAATCGGTTAGTGGTTTCTATTCATAAAATTAATTCAAAACAAATATTTTTTGGAACGCATTATTCACTGTTTTCACGTTCCTTTCTTAAGTCTTTGCATGTCTCTCTTGGTCTGTATGCATGCAAAGACTCAAGACACGAACGTGAAAACAGTGAATAATGTGTTAAAAAAATATTTGTTTTGAATTAATTTTATCAATAGAAACCACTAACCGATATTATTGGTTATAGTATAGTGCTGGATCGCATCTTATAATTTTATTTATATTTTAAACTTTGCGTACAAAGACCTAACTCACGTGTTTTGAACGAAAATTGATATCAAAAAGCCCTAACTCAGAAAACTGCTCGAAACACAGAAAAAATAAAAATTCAAGCCTAAAACAAATTTCGTGCGTAGTATTTAATTGACTTTGCGTTTAAACTTTTTTTAAATATCTAACCTTTGCGATTTTATGAAGTTTTTTCCTTCTCCTGTAAAGTAGCAAAATAATGAGTTACGCCCTTTCTATCCGAAGCTATCGATATGTAGAATAAGGATTATTATTCCATAACAAAAAATATCAAAATGGATAGCCCCGTTTAGGGATGCCAATTTTCGTCATTTTTGTAATCCCGGGATTTCGGGATCTTAAAAAAAAATCCCGGGATTTTCGAGACTAATCCCGGAATTGAATCGCATATGTACTTCAAAAGGAACATCCAATAATTTGCCATTTTTCATGGTACGGCTTTAATTTTTTTTGACTCTTTCGATATTGAGTCCTTATAAATTGTAGCGTCGTTTTTCGAAATGGAGTCAAACATGGAAAATACGTAAGAAATTTTTTGAGTTGCAACTTACATGATGTTCTACTGTAAATGCTCATGGTCGGATAAATATGGACTTTCTTCAAATTTGGACAGCGCGGTACAAGCTTAACTGAACATAGAGTCAGCTGTTTATCTTGCATAAATAAGTGTTGCATGCGTGTTCTACTTTAGATTAAATTTCACTTCATACAAAGGGATTTTGTTAAGTTTAGGTTTGCTTAGGTTAGCTAAGGTTTGAATGTGGAAGAAAAGAAATGTATCCCGGGACTTACATCCAGTGATCTCGGGATTTTCGGGATGAAAACAAGGGCAAAATCCCGGGATCCCGGGATTGGCATCCCTAGCCCCGTTATAGCTATTTGAATTTGTTTACTTCAATTGTTTATATTTTTAACAAAAACCCGTTAATTTCCAAAAACAAAATTTCATTCAGAAGTGTGTCTTATTGACAATCTTCAAACTAAAAATTGGCAAGATACATGCAACAGGAGCATAAAAAAACCGATTTCATTCCGAAAAAATGATATTGACAATAACTTTCGTTAAAATTCGAATTTCGCAAAACTGTTCAAATTGTATTTATTACTGGTTATTGTGACTTAAAAAAGTCGAAAATCCGAAAATCGAAAAAAATGTGGTCAACTTGAGAAATTTTCACTCATATTCTATTAGAAATTGAGTTAAACGAGTTGCACTGTACCACAGTAAGGATTTATACTTGTTTCTTTTTTATAAGCAAAGGAGAATACTTTTTTGTAATATATTTAATAAATAGTATTGTTATAATAAATGAAGTAAAAAAAATTTTTGCTCTGTCGCATGGTGCCATGACCACTACCCCACTCCGATTTTTGGTGTTCCGCCGCGCCTGGCCCCCTTCCATTAGTAAAATTTTTTTTATTTAACAAAAACTACATAACATAAATCAAAATCCATTATTGAATATGTATAACGAGAATGATAAGAGAACTAACATTATTGAAAGAATTTTAAAGAGAAAGAACTTTATTGTTAAGCGTAATTAATAACTCTTTGCCCATATTTCGGACGTTTCATAAAATATATAATTCAATCAATATTTAATAACTTAGTTTCTAAAAATACAGAGAAAAAAGGAACAGGATAATGCGCCTACACTAGGGAGTTTCACACGTGAAAAAAGTGTTTAATTTCGAAGATAGCCCCCTCTCAAACGAAAAATACTATAAATCGAAAAAGTTGGGCACCATTTTCAATTTTTAAATTGATGTTCAGAGGTCATTCAAATGTATTTAAGCCAAAATATAAATTTTTTCTTAATAAAACAAAGTTTTAGTCAATTACGAAAACAAATTTATACGTAAATAAATCTTCTCGAATCCAGTATACATATAATGAAAGAATTTATCTGTAAAACATTGAGCTCTTCCCGTAAAAACCATAAATTTAAATAAATTTTTTTGCTTTTTACCCCTAAAAGTAAACGGAAAAAATCCATAAACTGTCGAATTAGAAATTTTACATTAACAAAAACTAAATAAAAAAAATTTTAGCTCTCTTTAAGGCGTTTTTTGATGAAAATTCAAGTCCTTCGAGCGACCTCTAAACATCAATTTAAAAAATTGAAAATGGTGTCAAAACTTTCGATTTATAGTATTTTTCGTTTGAGAGGCCATCTTCGAAATTCAACACTTTTTTCACGTGTGAAACGCCCTAGCCTACACACAAGATAAATAATTCAGTAATGCATGTGTTTTTTACATTCGACGATGATTTTTTAAAATTTTCTTTATGGTTTCTTTTTCTATTTTATTTAATTTTTTTTTACAAGCACTTTGAAATATTAGAATTCGTGGTTGTGTCACAATTTTTTTGTTTACAAAATACGAAACATAATGTGTAAAAGAAAAATAAAGTAATTAAATTTTATTTTTTCGTGCTTTCGCATTTGCGAATCTTGCTACTAAATCCTGAATACCAACATTCTTGGCTGCCTCATTTTCGATTGAAATTATAGCTAACGCATTTAATCTTTCTTGTGCCGTACTATTTCGTAAATAGTTTTTTATAATTTTCAGCATACAATACTACAAGCGACACTCTCTAAATTTTTTTTAATTTGCTTGTAGGTATGATAAGAATATGCGGGTGCGATAGAGACAGAGAACAGTTTACATGAGTGCGACTGAAAAAGATAGAGTTTTGTCAACGACTGCTGTGGTGAACAGTTCAACAGCCCTGCAGGAAGTATGAGTAGTTAAGCTCTAGCGTTTTACTAGTTCTAATTCCACCAGCACTAGTTCTTCCTTATACACCTGGTTATGTATTACTCTGTACAAAATTAACATTGCGTGTGGGCTAAAAATCACTAATTGTACACTTGAACTAACGCTTTTTTAGTGATTTGGGAACCAATTGGGTAAATTGGGTATAGTAAAACACTAGTTCCTTTAAAAGATTATTGACCATATTTTGTGGTTTTTTGGTTATTTTTGTTCTAAAAATTTTTGAGCCTCCAATACGCAATATTTAAAAGACACCGAATTATTTTTCGTGTTTGTTTTATTTACAAAAATATTTGTAATATATAAAGATAGATTTTATTTTTGATTTCGGAGCACCAACGCTCTTTGCAACAACTATATAATGGCAACTCTTATTACTGACACGAAAAACCATTTTGCCATGCAATACTAGTCGGAGCTTTATACGAAGCTTTACTCCCCTTTGCACTAGTTCTTTAGTTTTGGTGAAAGTACTAGTTGCATCCGGGCAATATACCTCACGCTTCCTAGAGGGTAATAAGCATTGAGCTCTGCTGTGTTGAAAGTCAGATTGTAATGTCGATGTGTGAGTTCAATATGTACACAAATCGTGGTGAAAGTCAGTTTATTTTATGTGAATGTGTTAACTGTGGGCAAAGTCAGATTGTGAATGGACAAAGTCGGTTTATACAAGCTCCCCTCACCCGTCTTAGTTATTTTGGGAAGTGTCGCTAGTAGTATTGTATGATTTTCAGTTTAGAAAAAGATTTTTCTGCTTTCGCAACGGTAACTGGAATTGTCAAAAATAAACAGCAAGCTGTAACAATTTCACAAAAACTGCTGCTTGAATAGTAATTTTTTATAAGAATGAACTCAAGAAGTTCTTTTTGAGGTGTTCAAAGTTTCTAAATCAATTGAATTCTTAACAAAAAAAAAAAAAAAAAACGTTTGCCAAAAAATATTTTTTAATGGTGCCCTGAAAGGCTAGGGGGCCTGTTGTAATGTAAAACATGTAACACCGGTAGATACGCCACTGCCTAGATGTTTGCATATTCATTGCTAAAGTCTACTTAGAAGTATGGATACAAGCTCCAATTGCATCAGAAGCCCCTAGACAAGACTTAGCATTGTTAAAAAAGTTATACGATTACAGGTTAATTGACGAAAATATTAGTTATCAATTGCTACGCAAATTTTGTAACTATTTATGGTATTTAGCACCAGAAACTGTTGCTTCTAGCGTTCTTCGATGAAAGCATTTCCTATGATGAGAAAAAATGTATGGTTATGGCCTTGGATAAATGCAATGAAAGTGATGTGAAAAAACTGACAATTCTTCCTCATGACATTAAGCGGTTCATGAATAAAACCATCACAGATTTTGTTTCGGAAAAAGCAAACAACTTTTTCAAAAGATATTCCATTCCAACAGATTTTTTACTCAAAGATCCTGAGCAATGGGAAAACGAACAAAGCTTTAATACTGGACTTGATATTGTGAAAAGGCTGAATGTTGTGAATGATTCCGCAGAACGGGCTGTAAAGCTGATGGAAGATTACAACAAAGTCTTGTCACAAAACGAGGAAGAACAAGTAAGAAAGCTAAAGTCGGTCAAGCCCGACTTTGAAATACCCAGCGTCCCGACATTATGAGTGCACTATGTTTTTCTTCTCTATTTGTGGGCGTGGCAGTGGGAGGGCCACATAAATTATTTCCCTACACCTTTCATTCGCCTTGGTGAACCTATGTTGCGAATTTGAAGCTTCTACGCCTTTTACTTCGGAAGTTACGAAAAATCTTCATTTGTGGGCGTGGCAATGGGCGTGCCACATAAAATTTTTATCTACACCTTTCATTCGCCTTGGTGAACCTATGTTGCGAATTCGAAGCTTCTACGCCTTTTACTTCGGAAGTTACGAAAAATCTTCATTTGTGGGCGTGGCAATGGGCGTGCCACATAAAATTTTTAACTACACCTTTCATTCGCCTTGGTGAACCTATGTTGCGAATTCGAAACTTCTACGCCTTTTACTTCGGAAGTTACGAAAAATCTTCATTTGTGGGCGTGGAAGTGGGCGGGCCAGTTAAATTTTTTCCCTACACCTTTCGTTTGCCTTGGTCAACCTATGTTGCGAATTTGAAGTGATACGCCTTTTACTTCGGAAGTTACGATAAGACCTTATTTTTGGGCTTATTTGTGGGCGTGGCTCGAGGAGGGCGGCGTCCATTTTTTGCCAAAAAATGTCCCGTTTCGTAGTTTACCAGCACACCAAATATCAATGCAATGTGTTGAGTGGTTCGCAAGTTACAAGCATTTTATTGAAAACACAATAAATTCATTTGTGGGCGTGGCAGTGGGCGGATGTCTCCCATTTTTACTTAGGATCATACTCGAATCCCGATATACCTGTGTGCCAAATTTCGACTTGATTGGTCCAGCCGTTTCGGAGGAGATCCGACCACGGACGGACGGACAGACGGACAGACGGACGGACGGACAGACGGACGGACGGACAGACGGACGGACAGACGGACATGTCTTAATCGATTCAGTTTTTGATCCTGATCATTTCTTTATATATTTTTCTATATCTCCGGAGCTTAATTCTCCCTGTTACAAGATTCGCACAAAACTAATATACCCCGCTTACGCTGGGTATAACAAGTAAGGGTGTTATAGTCAGGCGAGCCTGACAATAGAATACCCGACACAGACACTTATGTTCGAATAATTTTTAATATCAAGAGGTGTTTAAGGACATATTGGGCCCATATACCGACTTTTGTTTAATTTCTTTGTAAAAACCGCCCATTTGCCACGCCCAATTTTAAAATGTTTTTGAAATTCTAATCTGACCCTTATATATACGCTTAAATTCTAAGTTTCATTGAAATATTTCAATAAAATCCGCTTTTGAGGCATTTTTGGGATTTTTGTGACAGACCCTATTACTAGAGGTACCCTTAATAATAGTTCTATCGAAAAATTTTTTGGGGAGGACGTTACTAGCTATCAAGGAAGCATACGTGCCAACTTTCGTTCAAGTCCCATTTGTATTTCGGGTGAAGGAGACAATTTTCGAAAAACGCCCTTATGCCACGCCCCACTTTTCAAATTTTTTGAAATCATATTACTTGCCTTTAAACATGTTCAAATACCAAGTTTCATCAACATATCTTGAAAAACTTCGATTTTAAAGCAGATTTTGTGATTTTCGTAACAGACCCTAGTACTGGAGGTACTGTTAAGGTTGTACCTTAATAGTTGTAATCTAAAAATGTTTCAAAGAAGGAATACTCAAACGATTTCGATTGTTCCGTTTTTAATTATATTCATTCGATGGGTTTATTACAACTGAAAATTTATTACAATTCAAAATTAAAATTAACTTAAAAATATTCTTAAAATTACTTAAAACTAGGTTCGCTGACGCGAACTCTGCTGCAGTCGCATTCCCCCGCTGCCGTCTTTTCTCTTCAGTTTCTGCTGACGTCTTCTTCTTGCGCAACTTTTCTTTCGCTCACTTTGGGCTCGCATTCTAGGTCTTCCATATTTTGCTGGAATGCATTTTTGTCTTGCACTCAACTGCCCCAATTTAGAGTTTTTAGGCCGTTGGTGCTTATTGTCTTCTTTTTTCTGCTTTCGCTCAGCACAGTGGCCTCACGATACTTGTGACATGATCACAACATTCCTCCCCCCTTTTTTTTAAAATAGATCCGCATTCATGCGGATCGGTAGAGTAGAGATTGGATTAAGGCTGGGAGGTGGGATCATTTTGTCGTTGTCTTGTAGCGCATTTGTGAATTTCCTGGAACATTCGCCGGGTTTGCCTGTATCACTTCTTTGCGTTTCTTGTCGCCACTTGTTTATTATTTGCCGATTTTTGTGTTCAGTGACCTTGGTTTTTGGTTTGTTTAGACTGTTGCTGTCTTTGATTGATGATGAAATATTTCAGTTCATGACGGTTGAAAAATTCCTGCACCCGAAGATTATATGTACGGTGGGAGTCCTTAGGCCTTTTTCGCCGCTAATGTCAAAGCTTTCGGCATTTTGTTGTTGTTATGGTGGCGATGACGTTATCTTCGTCGAAGCGTACACCAAACGGTTACGACGCAACCCATTTTTGCTTATGGTTGGCCCACTGAACACTCCCGGTATCTGGATGAAAGAGCTGATGCCGCCTGCTGGATCCCTCGCTGCCGTCATCACTTCAACTTAAAATTAAGGTTTTCTATATATAGATTTTAATAGTTTCTCATATATATATATTTTTTTTTTTTTTTATTTATTTTATTCTTTATTTTTTGTTTTTATTATTTTGTTTTTATGTATTTTTCTGGTTTTTATAATTTTTTTTTTTCATTCTTTGTTGGGTATAAGATCTTTTTTAAACTTTTTTAAACCATTTTTTTTTTTTTTCTTTATTGTTTTTTTTTTTATATATATATATATATATATTTTTTTTTTGAATATATATGTGTATAATTGGTCCTTAAATTACCCATTTTCTCCCTCTCTGTCTCGTTAGACGTCCAAGTTTCTAACTATTTCAATACATAATTTCCTTAACGCTAGCCTAAACGGCTGTCCTTTGAACTTAAAAATAATAAATTGAACTTAAAAATAAAAATTTGAACAAGACTTTATGTTACGTTAAATTGAATAATATTTAAATTCGACAAAACTTTTATTATAATATATATATATATTTTTTTTTGGTGTTACGTTACGATGAATATAGCAATAAAATAAACAAAACTTTAATTGGTCAAATTCCCATGTTTCATACAACTGGTCACCGATTCTACGTTTCTTCTTTTTCCCTATTGGGTCGTTCTGTTTCTCGTTGACCGTCTTCAGCGTTGTCATTTGACTCGAATTTTGCAACGAATAATTTATTGTAATAACTATATACTACACTTTTCATTTTATGGTTCAAAACAAAACAATTTGTGAGCATTTCAAATGTAGAATATTTATACTCATGGCAACGCTGAACGGTCGGGTTACAAAAAAAAAAATCAAAGCTGAAAGTAGTGAAAGGCTTATTTGAGACTATATGCCGTTCGCTCTTCTCTTTCTGATCAGAAGCTTAACCGCTTTTGATACAGTTGTATTAATTTGAACAATTTCTGAATGAAAATGTTTGTTAATACGTTGTCTAAATAAGACACTTCTTGACAATTAATTCACCATCAACAATGAATGGATATTCATGGCCGCTGGTTTTAAATATTTTTTTTTTTTATTTACTTTAAAATCTGAACCGGCCTCTCTTTGCTGAAATAGCTCTTCTGAAAAGAAAATAAAAAAAAAAAAACAAAACAAAAACAAAACAAAAATGCAAAACAAAACAATCGGCTTTATTTTTTTTTTTTCTGATCATCAGAACATTGATTGACCATGAACTTGAATTGTTCCGTGCTTTCGTTCGCTCCGATGTTGTCGTAGGTCATGCTTAATGCAATTGCTGAAGTTGGCAATAAAATGAACAGAAAACAAATGTTAATAATAAAATCATAAAAAAATTGTTTGTTTTGCCCACTTTTTTTTTGGGCTCCTTATATTTCGACAAAGGTAGTGAGTCAGTATACTCACGCGACAAATAAATAAATTTTTAATCTTTAACTCGTTTATAAGAAGAATGGCTTTTCTTGCCCATTTATAAATTTTCCTCGACACTTGGCCGGCTATTAGTGGTTCGTTTATCCATTTCTTTCGAATTGATTCTTTTATCTAAGTTGCTACATTTTCCTTTTATAGCTACTTTTTATTTATATAAATAATGGATTGTGCTAACCCATGTATTGGCCTAACCGTGCAGTCTGGCATACCTTTTGTATAATGAGATATAATTAGGGTTTTTATTCGGGAATTCCCTTCTCGGGATTTCCCGGGTTACCCGCTGATTTAAAATTCCCGCAATCCCGCCAAAATTAGCGGGAATTCCCATAAAATTGAGCTGGCAACATTTAAAAAAAACAGTTGTGTTTGATCATCTGTTTTAAAAGTTTGTTTTCCTTAAACAAGTTTTTTTATCTTCTGTAAAATAATAATTGCATTTTGGGAAACTCTTGAAATGCGCATTGAAGTTTCTATATTGCAAGGTATCTAAACAGTTTTGATATTGGTATGCCAAATTATAAATATGTATATATCTTATTAGATGGAGACCTCGGTTGTATGGTCTTATTTTAAAAAGCAATCAATGGATTCAGCGGTGTGCAATATCTGTTCTAAATCAATTTCATGCAAGGGGAAAAGCACGAGCGGGCTATTGCGACATTTAAAAGGAATCCATCCAACAAAATTTGAAAATGTGGAAACAGACAAGCCACCGGAAAAATTGAGAAAAGTTCAAACAACATTGGAAAAATATGTTACAAAAGAAGAAGATTTGAGTACTATAGTTTCTAAGCTGGCCACAGTTGATGGATTATCTATAAGAACAATAACAAGAAGTAACTTTATAAGAGAATCAATAGCTTATCGTGGCTTCCATCTACCAAAAACCGAAAAAGATGTGCAAAAATTGATTGTTCAAAAGTTTTTACAGGTTAAACAAACAATTGTACAGAAAATTAAAGACCAATTGGAGCACCAAAAGAGATTTTCTTTGGTTATGGATGAATGGACCAGCAATAAAAACAGGAGGTATTTAAATATTTGCCTCCTAGGAGATACAAGCAATTTCTTTAATTTAGGAATGGTTAATATTCCTGGTAAGAGTGGTGCAACTGAAATCAGGAATTTAATGGAAAATCGTCTAGAAGAGTATGGAATTAATTTTGAAAATCATATTGTGTCCACAATTACTGACGGTCCCAACGTGATGAAAAAATTTGTGAGTGAAAGTCCCGTTGAGGGTGTATTTTGTCTTAGTCACGGACTGCATTTAGCAGTATGTGATGTTTTCTATAAAACAAAACTTGTCACAGTTCCCGAAGTGATTCTGAAACAAGCGATAGCGACGGAAATGACGATGACTTTGGAAGTGTGTGCGAAAATGTTGCCAACAACAACAATAACTGTGAAATTTCCTTTAAACACGAAAATTACAAAAATATTTTGGATCAAACCCGTAAAATAATAAAACTCTTTAAAAGAAGTCCATTGAAAAATTGCCTGCTACAAAAGTACGTGGTCGAAGAACATATGAAAGAAATATCTCTCGAACTCGACATTGTTACGCGATGGAACTCAATGGTTCCTATGATATCTAAGTTCTTATTATTAAAAAATTCTATTAAAAAAGCTCTAATAGACTTAAACATGCCAGAATTATGGGTCGAAAGAAATGTTACCACACTACAGGATTTGGCGAATATTTTACAGCCAATCAAAATAGCTTTGGAAGCTCTTTGTCGTAGAGATACGAATTTACTTGCTGCTGACGCTATTGTTCTTGCTCTTTGTGAAAAAATTAAATCAGTTTCTACCCCTTTGGGGCAAGTCATGTACGAAGCCTTATTAAATCGAATCGAAGAACGCAGACACAAAAAATTGTATTCACTTATACAATACTTAAAAGATTCAAATTTTTTTAACATAAGTTATGATAATTCCATATTTTTATTCGTCTTTTCGGGAATATTGATGAAGTTGACGAAGTTACAAGCTGCGATGAAGATGATCACTCACATATTCCATTTCAAGAAATTTTAAATATAGCAATCAACAAAGCCAATGAAACAAAAAAAAATTACATCAAAATTGTCTTTAAAAAAAGAATTTAAGTATTTCGAGGGAACTGGTAAAAGAACCACAAACCTTCAATATTTGTTTGATGCAATATTAACAATGCGTCCTTCTTCTATTGAAAGTGAAAGAATGTTTTCTTTAACAGGTCTTTTTGTAAATAAAATAAGAAACAGACTTTCAGACGAGTCTATAAACGCTCTGTCAATATTAAAAACCTATTTTCTTCAAAATTTAAATTAACTCTTCTTATATTTAACATTCATTATGCTGTACAAAAAAGACTGAATTTTGATCTCTTTTTTTGTGTTCTTTATGTATTTTTTTCCATTTTACAATACGAAATATTGTTTTTGTTTAAATAAAAACTGGTTTATCTTAAAAATTTTATATTATTAAAAAAACAAGTGATTTTCGGTAATTCCCGGGAGTTCCCGGGATTGCATTTTTTTTCCCGAATTCCCGGAAATGAAAAAGTGCGGGAAAAGAAAAACCCTAGATATAATTCAAAAAAAAATTTTACACAAAAATTTTACATAAAAATTTACACGCGAAAGTCGGCAGTTGCAATGTGAAATGTGAAATTGCACACCAATGTTTCTTACACATTTGCAGTGGCTCCTTGGGTGCGTCTACGCTCCCTTTAAAGTTTCGTGATCTCACGACAAATTTTTTCACCGAATTTACGTGGTACGTTTTGTCTCGCCCCCGGATTCGTACCGTAACGTTAACCGGGCCGGTTATTCCGGTAATTACAAAAGGACCATCCCATAGTGGGGATAGTTTGTTTTTTCGCGCGTGATTCTTAATCAGAACGTGTTCCCCTGACTTGTACGTGTTCTGTCGTACTTTCTTATCGTATTGTTTTTTCGATCGAGCCTTCGCTTCGTCTAGGGCTTCCCTCGCTAACTCATGTGACCTCTGAATTTGGTACTTCATGAGTGACGGAAAGTCCTCTGTGTTATAAATCGGCTCGACTTTTCTTATTAAATTTGTAGGCATGTCCACCTCAAAACCGAACAAAATTTTTGTTGGCGTTTGTTTTGTGGCGGCATGTGGGGTGTGGTTGTGCACGTACATCGCGTGACCCAACCATTGGTCCCAATTTGTACCGTCTTCTTTAGCGAAGTTTCGCAGGTACTCTCCGAGAGGCCGGTGGCTTCTTTCTAGCGCACCGTTGGCCTGTGGGTGATACGGACTTGTGTGAAGCTTTTTAATACCATCTTACACACACTTTTGAATAGATTGGACACGAAATTTGTGCCGTTATCTGTGACCAATTTTAACGGAATCCCATATCGGGCTATAATTTCCGAAAAGAAAACTTGCGCTATGGTGGACGCTTCCGTGTCCACCAGCGGTATGCATGTCATGTATTTTGACACGTCGTCTTGAAAAGTTAATATATATCTATTTCCATTGCACGTTACTGGTAATGGACCCACTATGTCCATGTATACCTTCTCAAACGGACGTGAAGCTGTGTCTGTAATCTGCATGGGGGCCTTATTTATTCTCCCTGCCTTATTTTTCTGACACTGTGCACACGCTGCAATGTATTCGCGGATCTCGCCCCGCATCTTTGGCCAACTGAATTGTCGCTTTATTCGACGGGTTGTGCTAGTGACACCCCTGTGCCCTCCTAGAGGCGAGTCGTGGAACTGGTAAAGGATTTCCCTGATCTGGTCCTGGTCGTTAAGGACTTGGACCTTTTCAGGTCGACTTGGGGGTTTTTCGGCGGTATTCTTGCCCCCGGCTTGGGTCTGAGCCCTGGTGACTACGTTTGTATTTACGTCGTCTCGACCCTGCGGAATCCTACTCAAGGCATCCGCATTAGCATTGTCCTTGCCAGGTTTATATATGATTTCAAAATCAAATTCTGATAATTTGTGCCGGAATCTCGCCAAACGTGATGTTTGGTCCTTGAGGTTGGCTATTCCTTTGAGTGGCTTGTGGTCTGTAACTACTGTGAAACTTCTGCCCAGCAGGTATGGTCTGAACACCTTGGTGGCCCACACAATGGCCAAAAATTCCCTCTCAATAGTGGAATAGCGGAGCTCTGCTTCATTTAAACCCCTGCTGGCGAAATATAGCGGAAATTCTTCTCCCTCTTCCTCTTGAGACAATACTGCTCCTAAGGCACCCCCACTAGCATCAGTTGTCAATCGGATTGGTTTCGAAAAATCTACGTACCGGAGTACTGGTGGATTTAGTATAATCGTTTTCAAGCAGTCAAGTGCGTCTTGGCACTTCACCGTCCACTTGAAACTCTCGCCCTTCCGTAGTAATTTTGTCATGGGCAGCATGATTTTCGCGGCATTTGGAATGAATTTGCGATAATAGTTAATGAAACCTAACACCCCTTGGAGCTCCTTTACATTTCGCGGGGCGGGCATGTTCTTAACGCATTCCACCCTTCCCGGATCTGGGGACACACCCTTTTCGGAACAATGGTGTCCGAGATATACCACTTCTTTTCGTAGAAATTGGCATTTCTCGGTTTTTAGTTTCAGTTGGCTCTTTCTTAAAGCTTCCAATACTCTGGACATCCTTTCTTCGTGTTGCTTTAAATTTTTGCCATACACGACGATGTCGTCTAAATACACGAAACAATCTATTCCTGCAAGCCTGTTAATACGCTATTCATAATGCGTTGGAAGGTTGCGGGAGCGCCGGTTAGGCCGAAAGGCATACGCTTAAACTCGTAGTGGCCTGTGCCTGTGCTAAAAGCTGTTTTTTCCCTATCTTTCACGTCGACCAGTACCTGATGGTACCCACTGGCCAAATCTAGGGTGGAGAAATAGCTACTCTGTCCAAGCTGGTCTAAGATTTCGTCAATTCTAGGGATGGGAAACACGGTTTTCAAGGTAACTTCATTAAGCTGTCTAAAATCTATTACAAGTCTCCACTTTTTAACAGTGATGTCGCCTGATTTTTTAGGTACCAAAATTATTGGCGAATTCCAGGGCGACTTGCTTGGAACGATAATGTCCTGCTTTAGCATTTCTTGAACCTGTTTGTTAATCTCCTCTCTGTGAGCCTCCGGAAGTCGGTATTGCCGTTTGTTAATAGGCGCCACCCCGAGCAGAGTAGGGATTTCATGTGTCAATACGTCCGTATACGTAAGTGGTTCTCCGTCTAACTGGAAAAGATCACTGAATGTCCTCACGATTTTTTCTACGGAACTCCTTTCTTCGTGTGACAGATTGGGATCTAGTTTTAGTACTTTAATTATCTCTGTGGTCCTATTTTCTGATTGATTATTTGGATTCTGGGGTAAAATTTCTTGATAGTCGTCTGAGCTGGTGCAAAGGATTCTAGTCGGTTTAATGGATACTTCGCGATCCTGGGCATTAAGAATAGGTACATAAGCTATGCCATTATTTACTCTCGTCAAGCTTTCTCCTATGAAGACGTTACTTTCGATCTCTTGTTTATTAATGATTATGTCTCCGTTCGCCGCAGCGACATGCACCCTCACTGCCCTTTTTGTACGTGCTGGCATTCTTATCTGTTCTAATGTTCCTATCAGGTTTGTGCGATGGCCCTTTGTGAGAGCAAATCCTACTCTGTCTCCTGTGGGTGAATCGAGTAACAGCTCACTACGCCTGGTATCTATAACGGATCCTTGCCATAAAATATCTCTTCCTAACAGTCCATCTGCGGGAATTCCGGCGGTTACGTTGACTACGTGTAACTTCATTTCTAAAGGACCGTGACTATATTTAATATCGACAACCCCCATCGTTTCAATTTCTCCTCCAAACGCACCGGTGAGTCGTTTTCTCCTACCCTCGTCTACTCTCACATAAGAATTTAACGCCTGTCCTTTCACTAAGCTCGTATCCGCCCCGGTGTCCACTAACAAACACAATTCTCCGCTTTTCGCTTGCTCGCATGGTATTCTAACATAAACATTATCTGTCGAGTTCGCCGTTTTCACTGAAGCGACATGCCCAGTTTCTTGTTCTATATTTTTTTCTTTTCTTCTGATTTTTTCTGCATAAACAGCTGATACTCCGACAAATTTTCTACCCCTTTTCCGTACCTCCATATCCTTTTCCATCTCTTTTATGTACCGGCTAACTATAAAAACCTCTATTTCCTCCCTGAATCTAACCACTTTTCTCCCCTTCTCCTTCGTATTTCGAAATGTTGTAAATTTTTGTTTTGTCAAATTTTTGGGACCCCAGCCTATTGGGCTAAGCTGGGCCCTTTCGCGTTTCCCGCCTGTGCAGCTAAGGGACACATCCTCGCCCAATGACCGGGCTGATTGCACCTCATGCACGTATTACGCCTATCACTCGGTCGCTCGGCCCCCTTTGTACCGGCTGTTCTTTTACTGGTCCGCGACAGAACCGGTTCTGTTCATGTCCTGCGGTTTGACAACGTTCGCAAAACAAACTCCTCAACCGATTGAAACATTTCTCTACAGTGTGTCCCTCGCGTTTGCAGAATGAGCACTGTAGCCTGTTCACCGCCTGTTCTACAGTTCGCGGAGCGGATGCCCCTCCTGGCCTATTATTGTGGCAATCGTTCGACTCTTCATGCCCATAAGTTTTACACTGCTTACAATACGGTGTATTCATGCGTTCCTCACAGCTGTCATAGAAGTGTCCCTGCTTTTTGCAAAACTTACATGGCTTCTGAGCCGGTTCCTGAGCTTTTGTCGTGTCAACTACTGTCATCTCGGGACAGCGTCGCGCTCCGTGTCCCGTTGCCTTACAAATAGGGCACCATTCAACTTGTTCGGCAACCCCTTGCGTCGTGAAATTAATATTCGGACTATTTTCTCCTAGTAAGACCATGGAATTCTGAACAGCTTCACTAACTGACTAATAGATGCTTCTTCATGCCGATGAACATATGACGCAACGACTGATCTCTGAGGCCCTTAACGAATGATTTAACTGCGAGCTTTCTGAAAAATCTCATCATTCCTAGATCGCCCAGTTCCTCTCGAACCACTAGTTCTGCGTCGTCCAGCAGGCTCTCTATTCTCATTCCAAACAGAACCACTGACTCCCTTATCCCCTGTTTCACTGTCACTAATTCCTCTTGAATTTCTTCAATGTCCCTTCTCCTTAAATAGATATCCTTGACTAATTCGCAAAGTTCATCGATTCCTGCGAAACGTTTTGACCCTAATCTCTGGTATGCGCCCCCCAATAACCTTTGTTTGGTTATATACTGGACTGCTCTCTCCGTGTCCCTTTCTCTCAATTCGCTTTTTAAAAATTTACATCCGCTAATAAATTTGGAAACATCTGGGCTCTGAGCTCCTGAAAATAGTGGCACAAACGTTTCCACCAGTTTCATTATACCTGCCCCTGTCATGCCTTCTCTTGTTACTGGCGGACCGATTGGTGACAAAAGATCGTCCGTTCTCGATATTTGTCCGTTGTCGTTTGTACGTTCGACTCTCACTTCCTGTACTTCCTCTTCTTCCCTTCTCCCAGAAAATATTCCTTCCAACTGTTCTCGCATTGATTGCAGGACCCCTACGCTCCTATTTGCTCCTGACGAGTTTAATGGTGGAGGTGGTGGTGGAACCAACGGGTGTCTTCCGCTCCCTTTTCCTACTAGGGGTGATGAATGATTTGACATACCTTCTTCCTCTATATTCTCTAACGTGCTCCTTGGCCTCACAGTCACTGAACTCCCGGGTGCGAGACTCCTCTTGTTTTCTCTACCGCTTCCGCTATTTTCACTAGGTGTGTCTTGCACCTCACTGAGACTAGTGCTCGCCGCTTTAAAATTTGTAATCCTATCTATTTCCTTTCTGCTCGCACGTAGCTGTTCCCTTAAAATTTCTACTTCCTCCTTGTAATTTTTCACTGCGTTTTGGCTGTCCACTAGAAGTTGTAATTGTTCTTCTGAAAACCTCTTCCTCAGGGCTTGTCTTAATTGTTCGTTTTCTTCTTCTAATTCGACTAAACAATCATCTGATTTTCGCAATGCGTCCCTCAATCTATTCTCATGTGTTTTCAAGCTATCGTTTAGTTTTCTCAATTTCTCCAATTCCGCTTCGGAATGTACACGGTCCTGGCATTCACTCAATTCTGCTAATACCTCAATAAGGACCTCGAACTCCCTAAAAACTGACTGACCACGTGCCTGGCTATCTCTAAGCCTACTTTTAGTCAGTTCTAAGAATTCCTTGTTATTGTCCTTCTGTACAATTAAGTCCCACAATAGCTCCTTTAACTTTCCTACGTCCTCTGAAAAACTTTTCGCTTCTCTAATTATTGACTCTACGTAGGTCTTACTTTCCTCCATTAAAAAAAACTGTCGTACCCATTAGTCCCTATGTTTAAATTAAAAAGCCTGGATTCGTTTTGAAAAATACATAATAATCGCACGTTTGTTTTTTTTTTTTTTTTTTTTTCTTCAAAAGAATATTTCACACGTGAAAAGTTGGAGGAAAAATCGAGTAAGAGAAAAAAAAATCTTTGATAAAAAGACCGGTTTAATTATTTCATAAAATTATATTGAGAAAACAAAAGAAGTTTTTAAGAGATTCACATTCGCTTCATTGATGGATTTGGTCGGCTTTCACTGAGTGCCGGGCATGCATTCGTACTTTGCTTTTCACCTTTCATTTCACGCCCCCTTTACTAATGGTAATATTTCCACGAGTATGGCAGTGAAGAAACGAAAAAACTTTCAAAGTGTTCGTGCAACTGCTTGGCCCCGTGAAAGGTCCAAAATTTTGTTCATGTTCTAAGAACGAGTCGACATACGTATACGAGCGAGGAAATAGATCTTATCTTTCCTTCGAAATAGATATTTTAAGATATTTTAATTTATTCACGCTATTATATTTCCCTCTTTTTTTTTTCTTTTCTTTTTTTTTTTTTTAAATCAATTTATAACAATTTAAAATTTTGATTTTCTTAAAGAATGTATTGAGAGGATAGAGAAAAGAAAAAAAAAATACAATGCACAACCTGCTAACAATTCTGGGGGGAAAAAAAAAACTCAAAACAACAATATGCAATTTGTGCAATTTATTCTCTTTTCTTCTTCCAATCAATTTAAAACACTTTTAAATTGTGAAATTTTCACAACTTGTTTTGCGAAGAGAAAATAAAATGCAATTTGTGAAAGAAAAAAAAATTTTTTTCTAAATCTGAGCCGGTAGGTCTTATGGACACGAGCTTTTGTTAAATCGGTTGATGAGGACCACCTTTTTAAAACCTCCAAGGTTCCGCGTTAGCTTTGCATTCGTTTTTTCCACACTTCCTACCGTACAGATGTAAATTGCACAGATTAAAACTTTTTCAAAGAGAGATCGACAGATTACGTTAAAAACGTCACCCGCTGAGTTTAACTTTGTTCAAGTGACCTTAACTGTCTTTGCCGTTCCACTTACGAAATGAGTTCAACTTCTACGGTAGTGACGCATCACGTTTAAAACTGAAAATCAGTTCCGTTTCCAACCGAACTCGTATTTCCGCACGTCGTCCCAGTGCCGTAGCAATTCTGTTTTGCGTGAGGGGGAAAAATTATTTTTCCAATTTGCGTGGGGGGAAAAATTTTTTTTCAATTTTATTCATGGGCAAAAACAAAAATGCGTGGGGGGGCAAAGCCCCCTCTTGCCCCTATGGTTGCTACGGCCCTGCGTCGTCCTGCAAAGACCTTAACTGGTCGTGATCCTAAAAGTGGTTGGGATACGGGAATTAAAGGTATGACGCCGTGGCACTTTGATAGGTACGCACGTCATACACTCCTGTATTCCTTTAAATAAAATATGAGATTGTCAGTTTGCAATCGTTATATTTAAAATATTCTACAAGCGTTTTACCATACAATCCTGCTTACGAATATTTGTTCGGCTTGTCTTGGTAATAACTAATTACTTTTTAAGACTGTCACAGCCCCAATTCAAGGCGAATTCTCGTAGCCGATCATGTATGTACACTTTTGATATAAAATTTTAATATTCTTTCAAGCTTTTTTGCTCAGTTATATTGGCAAGCAAACCTTGTCGATATAAACTTTGCTCAAAAATTATAATCGATAATGCAGTTCAATTTGACGAGCTTTTCTGCAAGTTTGGTAATAACTAATTACTGTTTAAGACTGTCACAGTCCCAATTTAGCTGAATATCGTCATAAATTAAACCGCACAACGATCAATAATTAAAAAAAAAACTTTTTAGAGAACTGAGTTTGATACAACTGAAAGTGTCTTCGCAAAGCGCTCAAAAAAAAAAAAAAAAAAAAAAATTTTACTGCAAGGATTAAAACTTTATCGAAGAAAAATCGGCCGAACACGTTAACAACGTCTTCGGGCAAATTTGGCTTTGTTTGAGTTTCCTTAATTGTTTTTGCGATATGAATTGCGAATTTTTGAGTTCGGCTTTTTCGGTTTTTGTTTACCAATTTTTTAAAACCTGCAAGGTTCCGCTTCAACTGAACTCTTTTATTTTTTCGCACGTCGTACTTCAAAAATTTTCAGGATAACTCCTTTATAAAAGCTTTGAGCCTTGTTTCGCATCCAACTGAGAGGGTCGTTCTCTTTAATCTTAATCGCGCAATTTTATCGAACGTTCTAAGAACGAAGGAAATTTATCAAATATATTTATCACTCGCGTAAGCTTCAACGTACGTTCTAAGAACGAAGAAAACTTATCAACTAGCCAGCTGCACGATATATGATTATAGGAATTGAACAAAATTTAATAATGTACACTTTATATAATTTGTACAGAAATGTGAAAATTTCGAATTTTTTTTTTTAAATGTTTTTTTTTTATTTTCATGGATATCCTTCTCTTGGAAGGATTTATATTTTTGATTTTATCTTTGTTTAGGTTATTGCCTAGAGATTTAATTGTGTTATGTCCCGCTATTGCTGAGCGGCAGGACTCGCAAATCTGTTCGGCGCAAGCGCCCAATTTCTCTATTTTTATACGGCGGAGATACGCCAATTAATTCAGCGCGGAGCGCTTAATTATTTCTTTTTTTTTTTTTTTTTTTTTTAATTTTTATTATATATTTTATTTTTTTTTTTTTTAAATTATATATATATAATATATGTAATGGAAGACTTGTAGTCACTTACCATTTTTTTAAGGATCGCCATACCACTTAGTTGATTTCCTTCGTGCTTCGAATTTCCTAGTGCTGATGCTGCTGTTGCTGTTGATTATGCTGTTCAACAAGTTGCTGTTGTTGGTTTTGCTCTCGCTTTCAAATCTGCAAACAACACTTTTTTCACTTTTCGCTAACTGTTAATCTTTCCTCTTTTTGTTTTTTATTAGAATCCTTTTTTTCTCTTTGGTCAAACTGTCACTTCACAAAAATCGACTGTGTTCTTGTTTTTTTTATTAGAATCCTTTTTTTCCGTATTAATTTGCTTATATATTTTTTTTTTAAATCCTTTTTTTTCGTATTAATTTGCTTATATATTTTTTTTAAAATCCTTTTTTTTATTACTTTTGCTCGGGCGCCAAATGTTAAGGTTGTACCTTAATAGTTGTAATTTAAAAATGTTTCAAAGAAGGAATACGCAAACGATTTCGATTGTTCCGTTTTTTAATTATATTCATTCGATGGGTTTATTACAACTGAAAATTTATTACAATTCAAAATTAAAATTAACTTAAAAATATTCTTAAAATTACTTAAAACTAGGTTCGCTGACGCGAACTCTGCTGCAGTCGCATTCCCCCGCTGCCGTCTTTTCTCTTCAGTTTCTGCTGACGTCTTCTTCTTGCGCAACTTTTCTTTCGCTCACTTTGGGCTCGCATTCTAGGTCTTCCATATTTTGCTGGAATGCATTTTTGTCTTGCACTCAACTGCCCCAATTTAGAGTTTTTAGGCCGTTGGTGCTTATTGTCTTCTTTTTTCTGCTTTCGCTCAGCACAGTGGCCTCACGATACTTGTGACATGATCACAACAGTACCCCTAAAAATGGTCCGATCGGGTCCATTCTCGAACTTGTTCTTACTCATGTTCCCGTGAGCACGCATACCAAATTTTGTCAAGATAGCTCAACTCCTTCGATAAGATAACTGTATACAGACAGACGGACAGACAGACGGACAGACAGACGGACAGACAGACAGACAGACAGGCAGACAGACGGACGGACATGTCTAAATCGAATCTCCTGGTGACGCTGATCATTTCTATATACATTTTGTATGGTCTATCTCGACTGGTTCTGGGTGTTACACACAACCCAACAAACGCAATATACCCTCGACACAGAGTGTGTCGGGTATAACAATTAAAGCTGAATTTCCAATAGCGCAGGAGGTGCGTAACGTGAATTCCTGTAAATGTTCAACACCTGAAAACATATGGAACGACGTCCAATCAACTTCCTGCACGCGCACGCACACGCAAAAGTTCGAAAAATTGAATATTTCCTGCGCGTGAGCAACATGACAGCTGAGTATAACAGTTGAAGAAAGGAATATAACAGTGTTGTAGAAACTATTGAGTACTTTTTTATGGTACTTGGTACTACGGAGGTATGCTTTTCTTCCTTAATGAATTAATATGCATTAAATAATGTTTTCATTTAAGCTTCGATGTCTATATATATATATGATTTCTATAACTTATTTGCTTAGTAAAAGGGAATATTACATTCCGTTCATAGAAAATAAGACGAGTACAAGAGTAGCTAAAAATGTACTGAGTCAAGTTCACATTCAAAACCGCAGCACTGACATGCTCATGCACACGCATTATTGGAAATTGCATTTTTCCTGCCCCTCCTGCAGCAGGAAATTTCCTGCAGCTCCTGCGCTATTGGAATTCAGGCTTAATATTGCAAATTGTAGCAGATTATCGTAAGCGCTTTCCAGATGCCAAGAAGTCTACTCTTGTAAACATGCATGTTGCTTAAGTTCTTTAATAAACTACTTCGTATGTATGTATATATTTTATAAAAGTTTTTCCGCACTTTCAATGCGATATAAGTGAAATAGATTTTCGTCTCGGGAAGTCGTCAAGTAAATTGTTTGTAACTTAATTTTAATTTAATTAAAATTAAATTAAATTAATTCACCTTAATCAAGGAGAGCGTTTAGTCAACTAAATCCTTTAAATTAAAATTGAAGAAAGCCTCCGTGTCTTTAACACATTAACGTCGACACATCAAAAAAAAACGTAGATTTTTTTTATTTTATTTATGTTTGCATTTAATGGTTTGTAATGGTTTTCCAGAAAATCAGTGTTCTCAAACGAGATGATTTGGCGGTAATGGGTTAAAAAATCTGAGGATTTTAGAGTCTTTTAAATCCGTTCTTCGTTTCATGTCACAGAAAACGTTTGCAAAACTTTAAAATGTGTGCACCTCTTTTTAATTCAAAATTTGGATTTTCGTCAAAAATATGGAAAAAATTGTAATTTTTTAGGGGGCGGCGCCACGCCTTCCTCTTTTCCGATTCTCAAAATTTTTTGCAGAACATGTTTTTATACCGAAAGGAACATTTTTAGGGGGAGTTACGGTTCGTATATCAAAAAACAATTTTCTTCATATAGCTAAGGCGCACCCTAATATACATATATGTATAGGCATATATGAATATAAATTATATAAAAATTTTAGATTTCACGCATGATTGCAGTCAGTTATGATGCACAGTGAGGGGCTGGAAGCCATATCTTGCTAAGAGGGGGAGGTATGCAAGAAGAGGTGAGCGCTATATACTTATAGTAATTCCGTTAATACATTTGCTTTTTATTATTCAAAGAAATTATCTTTCATTGGTATTATTTTGAAAATCTAATGGTGAAATCTGGCATAATTTAAAATTTTTCATACAAAATTTTGAAAATCTCAAAAAAAAAAAAACGGCTCCACAGATTTTTTTAAAACTTACCAGAATTCATCAAAATAAAGAAAACTATAGTGTGCATCAAAAAATTTTTACGTCTTCCAAAATTCCATTTAAAATTTTTCAAGCACACCGTGATAGTAGAAGTTCACTCCTAGCTGGATTTTGAATTATTAGTCAAACTTTTCGTTTTATGGCCACTCCCATTTTTGGGGCTATTTAAACAACATGCCTTCTTCGTAATGCTTATATCTCGAAAAATATTGGAGATATCACTTTTGAGTCTTCTGAGAAGTTGAAGTCCTTAAAGTGATCTACAATACACTAGTACACAAAAACTTTGTAACTTTTCATCTTCAGGCCTCAAATTTAAAAATGATCAAGAAAGTTGGGGTTTTTGCGTGGTTTTTTGCTTTTTTCTTGAAAATCATTGAAAAATCAACCATAAAATATGTTACAATAATGTAAAAAAATTTTTAACAAACAACTTCTCCAAATACATCATTGTGATCAGATGAACTTTGGATGCAGTTTTCGATACTCTAAGAGAAACATCACTTATTCGAATTGATGTTCGGCGTTCGGTCGGAACGGAAAGTATAAAGGTTGAGGTACAATAGGCACGACAGCCCGACACGACGATGCGTTTTGTCGTCGTTATCTGTCAAATCGATTATCAATGCACAGAAGCCCACGAAGCAATATACAATGCTCTCCGACACGACAGCACGATACGACAAATATTCGAAAATTGAATATTTGTCGCTGCGACACGATTTGACATTCTGAAAGCAGGGGTGGCTACGTTCAAAACAGGGATGATAGGTCAAAACATCTGTTCTGGAACTAAAATTCTCAACGTTTATAACTCAAACAGCAAACAGAAACATGATAAAATGAACAAGCTTAACCAGGAAAATATTCAATTTCTAATCGATTTAGTGCGCGAAAAGCCTTTGCTGTATGACAAAGGACATCCTCACTATAAGAAAACTGATGTCAAGGACCAATTATGGAAAGAAATCGCGAAAAAACTGAATTCAAATGGTAAGTTAAGTGTCTACAAGTTTTGAGGACTGCTCTTAATTAGATTTTGTATTTAAGAAAAAGACTGCAAGACGGCATGGCGTTCCCTGAGGGATCAGTTTATTCGTTGCAGAAAAGAATACAAGGACAAAACAGGACAAGCTGCAGACGAAACAAAGAAGAAATATAAAAATATCGAAAGTTTATTGTTTTTAAGTGAATCACTTGAGCCTAGGGCGTAAGTTATTTGGTTGTTCTACACACTCTGGAGATTTTAACATTTTCCATTAGCCATTGTAGCAATTATACTCTTGACACGACCTTAACGGAAACTGAATATGAAGATTTAATTGAATACGACGAATACAGTGGCAATTCAGAGCCTGCAGGATTTTTTGATTTTGAAAGTGTGTCGCCGGAATCATGTAAAAGTAAGCCTGCATATACATAATGCTAATACTTATAAATGTATAGTATTTGTTAATTACAGCTGTCCCAGTGCCAACAATTTCGCCAATGTCTACGACAAGCTCGTCATCGTCGTCAAGTAATAAAAGGAAAAACCAAGACGATGGAACAGAATGTTTCAAAGATTTTTTAAATACTCTATCAGCACAAGTTGCAACTAAAGAGCCAGATGGCGTTGATTTGTTTTTCTCGAGCGTTGCAGAAACAGTAAAAGCATATAATTTGAACTCATATAATATGGCTTTGCTAAAACGTGATGTTATGGTTTTCGTCACTGAAAAGCTCGAACAGTTTCGGATGAGCGAGCAATGATCGTAATGACTACTAGGACTTATTTTGGCTAAAAAAAAATTTTTATTTGTTTAAGAAACAGGTTGTGAATTATTTTTTATTTTTTTGTTCTTTTTTTTAAATAAAGCTTATACTAATTAATAAATTAAGTATTTTGCAAGTATACAGCAAACTTTTGTCGCAATTTGTAGTTGGATCTGGAAGCGTTATGATGCCTTGTGGGAGGAAGTGAAATAATACAACCGGGTTCCTGGTCATTTCTCCATTGACCTGGAGTAAACTGTTCATTTTCGAAAGAATCCACGTAATTCGAAGGACAATATGACTTAGATTTAGTATGCATCAAGTAGTTATGAAGGCATACAACTGCTTTAACTACTTTATCAGCCGTTTCAGGTAGCGCATGGATATCGCCACGCAATACTCTCCACCTAGCCGCAAGAATGCCAAATGCATTTTCAATGGTAACGCGTGCATGTGAGAGGCTTTTATTAAAAATTTCTTCTTCGGAAGTCAAATTGTTTCCTGCAATATAATGCATAATTAGAATCCTTAGATTTAATATCCGCCCGACTCTAAATATTCCCGGAGAACAAATTCCCGGTACAGGAAAATAATAGGAATGAGTATTCGGCTCATTTCCATGAATTCAATATCCCCATTCATTCAAAAATGGAGAATTTTAGCCTCGTCAAAAGTGTATTCACCGGGAATTCGTTCTCCGGGATTATTTAGAATCAGGCTGTATGTATTCTTACCAGAATATGGGCGCATTAAGTTTTCTTGAAGAGGGAACGCGCTATCTCCTACGAAAAAATATGGGAACTCTTCATTGGAGTTCGGCAGAAACGATGGACCTGGAATGCAAAGCTTTTTATTGGACAAGAGCTTCCAAAACTCAGTGTTTGCCAAAATTCCGCCATCACTCTGGCTTCCGTATGCTCCCACATCTACCATTGTGAAAGAATAGTCAGCGTCACAAATCGCAAGGAGAACTATGCTGTGACGTCCCTTATAATTGTAAAATTTCGATGCTCCTTTGGGAGGACATACAATGGACACGTGCTTTCCGTCAATGGCACCTAAGCAGTGTGGAAAGTTCCACTTTTGCTCGAACTTTATGGCAATATCCATCCACTCGCTGCAGCTCGGCGGAGATAAGTAAACAGGGCTCAATTCTTCCCAAATAGCCTGGCATGTCTCCCGTATTATTTTGCCAACACTTGAAGTTGACATCTTAAATTTTAGAGCATATGTATAACGTGCTCCTCCATGCGCTAAATATCTGATAAAACATTCATTCGTATTCATAACTGATGTGGCATTGTACAAATACTTACATCAATGTCAAAGCCAGACGACACTCCGCAGGAATTGGCTTACGCCGTGATCTTTTGGTCAAACGCAATTCCAATACGCTTAATATGAAGTCAAATTGCTCAACGTTCATACGAGTGGCCTTAAAAAACATTTCATGATCGTCTCTTTTCATTTCGGCAAATGTTGTGGCGTAAAATCCCATTTCGTCTCGACATCTGAATATTGGTCTAACCCACCACTTTCGTTTGCAATTCTGTTTTGTCTGAACGTATTTGCGATGACCCAAGAATGCTGCTGTTGCATATAATAAAATTCGGTGTGCTTTTAATGCTCTCATTTTGTTATTTTGTTTTTGCAGAGACCGCAACGATTACAAACATATGTTTTCATACGACACGATTTTCCTTGCTATTGTATATTGACTTCCGACACAACTTATCGGATACGACAAAACGCATCGTCGTGTCGGGCTGTCGTGCCTATTGTACCTCAACCTTAAATGAAATTGTTTATGTAACATAAAATAAGACATTCAAGCTAATTTAGTTTTTTTTTTTTAATTTTTTTTATTTCACTCTCGTTCTCACTATCGACATCAGTTGATGTTTCCGACGCGCTGCTTTCATTTTCGAAACCATAAATTTTTTGTGTCAACCAACATATTTCGCCTAACATGGCATCAAGTTTTTTGCCTTTAAACCTTTTTTCCATGAGCTCGGATTCTGTTGGTAATTGTTTTAAAAATGCGTCGATATGGTTATTGAGAAAATACAATTTCAAAGTCATTGATACGCCTAGAGTTTTAAGCGCTTCAAGCATATTTTTGACTAGGGCTTTAAAACTGTTGTCTCGATTTTTTCCCAGAACCTTCGCAATAACGCTTTTCAATGCATTCCAGGCCAAAAGCTCATTTCCACTGAGAATGTTTTAAAAGTGCTAATTTTTCATAAGCGTGCGTATATCCGGACCATTGAGAATTCCTATTTGAAGTATAGAATTTACATGATATTAATATAAATTTTCGGTCTTTTAAATTTTTTGAGTATGTTTTACCTGGTTGAATTTTTATACCCGACACACTCTGTGTCGAGGGTATATTGCGTTTGTTGGGTTGTGTGTAACACCCAGAACCAGTCGAGATAGACCATACAAAATGTATATAGAAATGATCAGCGTCACCAGGAGATTCGATTTAGACATGTCCGTCCGTCTGTCTGTCTGTCTGTCTGTCTGTCCGTCTGTCTGTCCGTCTGTCTGTCCGTCTGTCTGTATACAGTTATCTTATCGAAGGAGTTGAGCTATCTTGACAAAATTTGGTATGCGTGCTCACGGGAACATGAGTAAGAACAAGTTCGAGAATGGACCCGATCGGACCATTTTTAGGGGTACCTCCAGTACTAGGGTCTGTTACGAAAATCACAAAATCTGCTCTAAAATCGAAGTTTTTCAAGATATTTTGATGAAACTTGGTATTTGAACATGTTTAAAGGCAAGTAATATGATTTCAAAAAATTTGAAAAGTGGGCGTGGCATAAGGGCGTTTTTTCGAAAATTGTCTCCTTCACCCGAAATACAAATGGGACTTGAACGAAAGTTGGCACGTATGCTTCCTTGATAGAAAGTAACGTCCTCCCCAAAAATTTTTTCGATAGAACTATTATTAAGGGTACCTCTAGTAATAGGGTCTGTCACAAAAATCCCAAAAATGCCTCAAAAGCGGATTTTATTGAAATATTTCAATGAAACTTAGAACTTAAGCGTATATATAAGGGTCAAATTAGAATTTCAAAAAAATTGAAAAATTGGGCGTGGCAAATGGGCGGTTTTTATAAAGAAATTAAACAAAAGTCGGTATATGGGCCCAATATGTCCTTAAACACCTCTTGATATTAAAAATTATTCGAACATAAGTGTCTGTGTCGGGTATTCTATTGTCAGGCTCGCCTGACTATAACACCCTTACTTGTTTTTCACTGAGATTGGGAAAATTTCCTTTAAACACTCAAAAACAGCTTCGTTTTGGCGAACAACAGTCTCACCAAACTTTTTTGTAATGCCTAACTTGATACGCAACGGAGGCAGAATTATGCTGCAAGTGTTTTTTATAAGTGGCTCCTCTAACATGTCTAGGCCTAAATCTTTCACACCTGTGACTCTTTTCTCCCACTGATGTGAATAGTGGTCGACTTTCGCTCGAGTATCCCAGCGGCAAATGAAGCAGTAAAACTTGGGCCAACCGCCCTTGATTGAAAATTTAAGGTTTCGAAAATGAAAGCAGCGTGTCGGAAACATCAACTGATGGAGATAGTGAGAACGAGAGTGAAATAAAAAACATTAAAAAAAAAAAACTAAATTAGCTTGAATGTCTTATTTTATGTTACATAAACAATTTCATTTATACTTTCCGTTCCGACCGAACACCGAACATCAATTCGAATAAGTGATGTTTCTCTTAGAGTATCGAAAACTGCATCCAAAGTTCATCTGATCACAATGATGTATTTGGAGAAGTTGTTTTGTTAAAAATTTTTTTACATTATTGTAACATATTTTATGGTTGATTTTTCAATGATTTTCAAGAAAAAAGCAAAAAACCACGCAAAAACCCCAACTTTCTTGATCATTTTTAAATTTAAGGCCTGAAGATGAAAAGTTACAAAGTTTTTGTGTACTAGTGTATTGTAGATCACTTTAAGGACTTCAACTTCTCAGAAGACTCAAAAGTGATATCTCCAATATTTTTCGAGATATTAAGCATTACGAAGAAGGCATGTTGCTTAAAACGCCCTAAAAATGGGAGTGGCCGTTAAAACGAAAAGTTTGACTAATAATTCAAAATCCAGCTAGGAGTGAACTTCTACTATGCTAACCTTTCAAACGCTTAGGTGTTTATGTAGCTGATTTTTTTACTGTCGCACTGTGTAATGGTTAAAATTTAAATAATATTATTTCAATAATTTTATAGTGAGACGACGAACAGACAGACAGACGGACGGACGGACAGACTGACGGACGGACAGACAGGACGTACAGACATACAGTCAGACGGACGGACAGACAGACATACAGGCATACAGATATACAGACAGACAGATAGATTTACAGACATTCAGATGGACGGACGGACGGACAGACAGGACAGATGGACGGACAGACAGGCGGACGGACGGACAGGCAGATAGACAGACAGACGGACGGATAGACATACAGATAAATTTTTGTTCTATCTAGACCCCCAAGAATACCCTGCAGTAATTTCAACTAGCGCTGTACTAGTATTTTACCAGTGTAAAATCCGCCAGTGCTAGTTTCTTTCTATATCATGGCTATATAAAACTCTGTAGAGAATCAGTATAACATCTGCACAGGAAAGAAAGCACTAGAGCAGTATGCGCCAGAATTATTCTAGTATTTTGTAGGCAATTGGATAAATTTGTACCAGTTAAGTAAAAGTGCTGCTTACGGGAAAATAGTACCAGACTCGTTGATTTGTTTTCCTCTTTTCTTTAAGCACATATCGTGGGGAAAAACATTTATATTCAGTCGCTATCGATTGATTTGTAGTCCAAATTTAATGAACGCATATGATTATTCCAATTATCACTAGTGTACTTATGGCGGAAGCTTATCCAAAAAGTGCGCTGGATCTTCTAAATAGGTTCAGATCATTGTTCAACTGTTTACTGCAGGGTAGCTCTTTGCAAGGCATTGGCTCTATGAGCGCAGGCATAAATGAATATGTTAAGGCAGAAGAGGTTGCGGGAGAGAAGTCGAAGCAGAAAGTTCGCGCGTTTTCGCTCCAGTTAATTTTGTGTTAAATAGTTAAAAAGAAGGTTAAAAAATTATAAGAAACAAACATTTTTGTAAAGAAAAGACGGACGACCGTCCATATCCCACAAAAACTAAAGTGGAAAAGATTATTTCGACAA
>JAIPUU010000452.1:0-36695 GCA_020466095.1 Chlorops oryzae
GACAGATTGATAGATTGATAGAATGACAGATTGATAGATTGATGGATAAATATATTGAAAGATTGATAGATTGACAAATTGATAGAATGTCAGATTAATAGATTGATGGATAGATGTAATGAAAGATTGATTGATTGACAGATTGATAGGTTGAAAGATTGATGATAGATGGATAGATGAATAGAAAAATGGATAGATAGATAACACCTATTCCCTAAATTAGATGGGGGGGAATAATTTTACCGAGATTACCACTGCAGCCGGTATCTAGGTTATTTAAAATGAAAGGGCAGCAAAGCAGGCTTTTCGGTGGTGCTGTACTGCTGCTGTCCGGTGATTTTAGACAGACAAAATGCCCGTTATTCCCCGCGCACATATGCGGATGAAATTAACGCATGCACAAAACAATCACATCTATGGCGAAATGTCAGTACATTATGTCTTAACACAAATATACGTGTTCAACTGAAAACGATCCATTGGAACTACTGGCTGAACCGATTTGCATGCAGTTTTTTTTTGTTTGAAAGGTGAAGTCTGCCTGAATGTTTTTTAGCTATTATGCATGGTTTCGTTCTTCGCCGCCGCGTCGTAGCCGGGCCCTTAGAGCACGGCGAAATAATTCTTCTATTATCGCTTCCTTTTTCTCTCCTTTTGCCTCTTTGAAGTTCGAGTTCGAGCGAAAGCTGCTTTTCGATCGACAAAAAGGCACTCGTTTAGTGGACGGCGCCCAACGAAACACGCGACCCCAAATTCTATTAAAACTATTGGTCCGAACGTCGAAGAAAAACAAAAAATCGAAAAAGTAATCTCGCCATAAACTTTCGTGCGCGCACCATCGCCTCCGAAACAATAATTTAAATGAAAAAAAAATCGAAAACGAAATCTGTTGAATTAAAATTTAAACAAAAGAAAAAAAAACCAAATCAAAAATCTAAAAATATTGAAGTAAAAACAATAAGCAAAAAAGAACTAAATCGAACTCAAGTGCACTACCGTGAATTAAGTGACAAAAAAAACCCCATCGCCAAGAAGGCAAATTTGTTTAATTTTTTTTTTATTTTTTTATATTAACGCCAAGAAGGCATATTCTTTCAATCAACAAAAACATCACACAACCGCGTCGCGTAAACGAAAAAAAAAAAAATATATTTCTACGTGCTCGGCAGCCTCCAAACAAAAAACCACCGCAGCGGAATACCAGGTACGTCCACTTGCTCCCTTGCCCCTCACATTAACATTTGGCGATCCTGCCAGGAGCCTGGAAACAGGTTCTGGAGGACCAATCCTTGCAAGGAAGGATCGAGAAAGTAGGCCACGTGTGTGTCACCCTTTACCGCTATTTGCCCTTCAGAAAAGTCAAGGGCAGCACGATCCAGGCACGTGACACACATCACCGTTTCGACTCATCCTTTCTCTTCATATTCGTATCACCTATCTCGCTCGCACACCCGTGTCGCCTTGGGTGGTGGTTTTTTGTGCACAACGAATACTGCAGACCAACAACCATATAACGGGTCTGCCAGCAGCGTTAGATTTTCTCGTTCCCTTTTTTGCGAACGAACACAGCCAGCATCAAGGCCTTGCGGTTGTTTTTTTCTTTTTTTTTTGTTTCATTGCTTTGCTTTGAAATAGCGCCTGTACTTCTAGTCAAACTTCGTACGGGACAATTGTTGAGCTGGTCAGTTGCCACGCAGTGTGTCGCATCGAACATCAAACGTGATCGAGTGGAATTGGTGCGGCCGAACTTGCCACAGCTATTGCAATCGCGGTTCGCCTGCAACCACACACACGCACAAGTTCTCGTTCTTACGCTTTTCGCCGCAGTGACAAGGCAACTGAAAGCGTCGCTTTGAAGTTCGGTCGTTCGGTCGTTTCTGTCGATCGCTATTGAAAGTCTCACTTTTCCTCTGCTGCTTGTGCGCTGCTTACGCGCAGTCTGTGCTCTGCCCGTGCGTATGAGAAATTGGCTTAGACAGCGTGCATGAAATTCTGCGACAGTGGGCAAACATTAGAAAAACTCATTTGAATTTGTCTCTTGGCGTATTGCAATTTCTTAAATTGGAATTGCTGATCTTACTGATATTTTGAAAGATTGGAATTTGATTTTAATAAATTTATTAATTCATCTGGATATTTTAATATTGAATTTGGGGTTGCAAGAATCTTGTGGGGGTGTTGCGAAAATAAAAGGCTGGAACTGGAAGTGCGCTACCGTCGGCATCGGTCCCACTATATTGCTACGATTTTCCTCCTCAACATATTGCAGTACAGGAATTTAATAACGATTCGCTAACCAAGGCAGCAATACCTACGTTTGATTGCGTCTGATTTTGCGGCGCTCATCCGACGTCAAGCCTCGTTTTACCCTACGACCGGTTTTTTTCCGCACCTGACCACGGTTGTGCCACTATTTAATTTTGTGTTGTCATCGAAAATTTCTGCATTTAATGAAATTAAATTTACGCGTGGGCGACTATATTCGTTAATTGTGCTGAGTATTATTCGACATTTTTCATCTTTATTCCGGAAGCGCTGCACCTGATTTGCGATTACCATTTCATCAAAGCTATCAACATGTCCTTCGACTTTCAATTTAATGATGCCGTGGAGCAACTTAAGAGCTTCTGCGACATGGTTAACACTCCGATCCCTTGAAACAAACGCAATCACTCATAGAAGTTGAAGACGAAGACATTATTTCTTATTGGGAAAGCGTTCATAACGCTTACAGCGCTGCTCGCTTTCCATGAGGAATGGTCTGCCGAGGCTACTGCGCGCGCTCAGGTGACCTACAACGAATGTCGTGATCTCAAAATAATAGCTCGAGCACGACTTAGGGACATGCTAAAGATCCACGTTCGAAATCGTCCACCGCTCTCCAGCACACACGAGCCTCCACAGTTCTCTCCGGCGCCTCCATCTAATAATTTTATCAAAGTACAACCCCAGCGTTGCCCCAACTGTCTCGCTCTTTGTGATCAAGAATCAAAATGTTCTACCAACTTTAACTGTACGAAGTGCCAACAACGACATCACACTTTGTTGCCTTTTACGAGCGCGGCTGCAACACCGGACACGAAAGTTTCTACCCCCCTCTTTGACATCTCCTCCAGAGATGGGCCCGTCTCCGACGAGCCAACCGCCGCATTTCCATGCGCCACCAGAGGCTTCGAGCTCCGTGAGCATCCCCTCCACGTCACAGGCACACACGCACGTCTCCATCGGCCTAACACAGGTGCTTTTGCCAACGGCCTTCGCACAAATTTTACATAATGGAGAACGATTCGTTGTCGGGCGCTTTTAGATCAAGGGTTCGCAGAGGACATTTTTGACCGAACGAATGCAGCTGCCGTTGAATTTGCCACCGATCCACAAAATCTTTGCAACGTTCTTGGCCAATGCACCCACATCGCGAAAAAGGAATGCATCATCACGCTCGCATCGCCTCGTTCTTCGTTCGAGGAGGAAATCGACGCCGTGGTGTTGCCGAAATTGACCAATTGGCTTCCAGCAAAAAGGGTCTCCAATTTGGATCCCCACGAGATCTCATCGTTGGAGCTCGCCTATTCCCCGTTTTATGAATCCAGCCCGCATCGATATGGTCATCGGGTCTGATATCATGCCAAAACTACTGCGGCCGGGCGTCAAGATGAATGTCGGAGGAAGCCTAATTGCCCAAAATTCCGTCTTCGGTTGGTATTTGAGTGGGCCCATCGCCAGCGAAACCACCGGCGCGTTTACGACGCAGGTCTCCTCCGGAGACCCCCAAGAGTCACTCCACGAGTCGCTCAAATCATTACGGGAGCAGGAAGAAAATACGACCTCCCCTCCTCCTCTTCCAGAGGCCACTTACACTGAAGAAGTTTATTCCCGAACCACTTTAGAAATTCGGATGGTAGATACGTCGTGCACCTACCATTTAAGGATAAATTTTTCAGAGCCGCTCTTCGCTTGGGCTCGTCACGATTTGGAGCGCTGATGCAGTATAGGAGCCTGGAGACAAGGCTCGCAAAGCAGCCATTTATGCGCCACGCCTATAGTTCTGTTCTGTCTGAATACATCGCCTCCGATCATATGGGGCCACGCCCTGATTTTGCAATTATACGAGAAAATCATTTCTTTTCGTTCCATCACCCTCACCATGCCGTAATGCAGCCGGAAAGTACATCTACAAAGGCTCGTAGCATGGAAAGATCGTCGGTCTACGTGGTGCGCGCCCAAGTGCACAGGCTGGGTCGGTGTCGCCGATTTCGGCAATGGGATCCAGGGAAAACGCCGGTCGATCAATTATCTATCGGGATCGGACGCCTCCAATCCCGGGAGCGACAACATCGCCGCTCCAGCTCCAACCGGCGCCGACCAAGTGAGAAAACCCTGCGCGAATTCTACGAATTTCTGCGGCAGAGGGAAAGATAAGGAGAAAAAAATATGGTTGCGTAGCGCAAGGCGGGCAGTATGTTCGTTCTTCGCCGCCGCGTCGTAGCCGGGCCCTTAGAGCACGGCGAAATAATTCTTCTATTATCGCTTCCTTTTTCTCTCCTTTTGCCTCTTTGAAGTTCGAGTTCGAGCGAAAGCTGCTTTTTCGATCGACAAAAGGCACTCGTTTAGTGGACGGCGCCAACGAAAACACGCGACCCCAAATTCTATTAAAACTATTGGTCCGAACGTCGAACGAAAAACAAAAATCGAAAAAGTAATCTCGCCATAAACGTTCGTGCGCGCACCATCGCTCTCCGAAACAATAATTTAAAATGAAAAAAAATCGAAAAACGAAATCTGTTGAATTTAAAAATTAAACAAAAGAAAAAAAAAAACCAAATCAAAAAATCTAAAAATATTGAAAGTAAAAAACAATAAGCAAAAAAAGAACTAAATCGAACATCAAGTGCACTACCGTGAATTAAGTGACAAAAAAAACCCATCGCCAAGAAGGCAAATTTGTTTAATTTTTTTTTATTATTTTTTTATATTATACGCCAAGAAGGCATATTCTTTCAATCAACAAAAACATCACACAACCGCGTCGCGTAAACGAAAAAAAAAAACAATATATTTCTACGTGCTCGGCAGCCTCCAAACCAAAAAACCACCGCAGCGGAATACCAGGTACGTCCACTTGCTCCCTTGCCCCTCTATTAACAGCGACATTGGTGCGTTTGTCGTGAGAATCAGCATTTTTGTGAGTTGTATGAAAACTGTCGATAATATCGACTCGATATTGATTTCGTTATTCACTACATTTGTCGAAATTAAAAGCAGGCTTTTAGTTTATACTTCAAGTTTTAAAAAGAAAGTTTTCGTTTTATTATTTAAATTTTTTCGTGCGGATTTGGAAAAATTCTCCCATTCAAAGAACACTGGGGAAGGTAATATGAATGAAGTAAGAACTTCGAATGTTTTTAAGCAAAGGCCATCGCTTTTTTTCTTAGTTGCTGGTTTAGAGGACTTCCTCCATCAAGAATTTGTGAACCATTCAGCCTGAGTCTACATACTCTTGAGAAATTTTTTTCGTGCGGATTTGGAAAAAATTCTCCCATTCAAAAAGAACCCTGGGAAGGTAATATGAATGAAGTAAGAACTTCAAATGTTTTTTAAGCAAAGCCCATCGCTTTCCTTTTCTTAGTTGGTGGCTTAGAAGACTTCCTCCATCAAGAATCTTTGAAATATTCAGCCTGAGTGTACATACTCTTGAGAAATTTTTTTTTCCGTGCGGATTTGGAAAAAATTCTCCCATTCAAAGAACACTGGGAAGGTAATATGAATGAAGTAAGAACTTCAAATGTTTTTAAGCAAAGGCCATCGCTTTCTTTTCTTAGTTGGTGGCTTAGAAGACTTCCTCCATCAAGAATCTGTGAACCATTCAGCCTGAGTCTACAATACTCTTGAGAAATTTTTTCGTGCGGATTTGGAAAAAATTCTCCCATTCAAAGAACACTGGGAAGGTAATATGTATGAATGAAGTAAGAACTTCAATGTTTTTAAGCAAAGGCCATCGCTTTCTTTTCTTAGTTGGTGGCTTAGAAGACTTCCATTTTCCGCGGAGAAAACTTTTCTCTAGAAAAAATTCCTCGGGAATATTCATTTAAATTGTTTGTGGTTAAAAAATGCCCCGCGGGACATCGTCGTACTGCATTGGGGCGCCGTACACCCAACATAACATTATATGCGGCTGCTCGAGCATTGCAAAGTGATGCACAGCGTCGTGATATAAATGAAACCGTTAGAAATAATATGGCTCGCTTGAGAGCTTCGAGAAAAAGAAATATAATTTTGGAACGTGCAGCATTTTCGCATGATGCCACTTTGAATTATGCTGAACTTGATGTCGTTTCAATTGGATCAATGTCAATTGTGTGCAGTCATTGTAAGGCATTCAAATTTAAACATGAAACTCCTGGATTGTGTTGTGCAAATGGTCAAGTGAAATTGCTCAAATTGATTCCGCCACCTGAGCCATTGCGTTCATTGCTTATTGGCGGATCGCCCGAATCAGATCATTTTTTGAAGAATATTCAGTTGTACAATGGATGTTTTCAAATGACATCTTTCGGTGCGACGAACATTGTTCGAGACAATTTTATGCCCACTTTCAAGGTAAAATACTTCGTATGACAGAGTTCATATTTATTTTGATGAATATATATCCCGTTCATTTGCAAATTATTGATATTTAACAGATACAAGGCCAAGTATACCATCGATTTGGTTCTTTATTGCCTTTTGTGGAACAAAGTTATCAATTCTTGCAAATATACTTTGTTGGCAATACATCTGTAGAAACTAATCTGCGGTGCGACGTTTCGTCAAATTTGAGACGGCACATTGTTGAGCGACTGCAATCAATGTTGAGAGACGAAAATGAACTGGTGCACTTATTTCAAACTGCTTTGGAGCGGATGCCTTCTGACAATCATTCCATTGTCATAAGTGATGATAAGAAACCGCCAGGATTGCAAGCGGGACGTTTCAATGCACCGACAATTGATGATGTCGCAATAGTTATTGTTGGTGATGAATTCTATTCACGCGACATTGTTTTGCATCGCCGGAATAATAAATTGCAGAGAGTTTCCGAAACGCATCGGTGGTATGACGCATTACAATATCCGCTTTTGTATTGCCATGGAGAAGACGGATACCATTTGAATATTAAAATGAGAAATGCGTTTTCCGGTTAGTTATCAGTTTTCCGTTTCTTTTTTATTTTTTTTAAAATTTTATTTTAATTTTAGAATGTTTATTTTATACAAATGCATTATTTAGGTGCAGAAAACAAATAAAAAGTTAGCGCAATGAACTTTTATTCATATCGACTTATGGTGCGTCAAAATGAGGTGAACTACATTTTGCATTCTTGCAAACTTTTCCATCAGTTTGTTGTTGACATGTGTGCCAAAATCGAAACGGAGAGATTGAATTTTATCAGGTTAAATCAGAAGAAACTTCGCTCAGACGAATACATTCATTTGCGCGATGCAATAAACAATGATGGAGATGTTAATGATGTCGGCAAAATGATTATATTGCCATCGTCGTATCAAGGCAGTCCACGGCATATGCACGAATACGCGCAGGACGCCATGACATATGTTCGTCATTATGGCCGTCCGGATTTGTTTATTACTTTTACTTGCAATCCGCAATGGATAGAGATGAAAGATAATATGTTTTTTGAACAAAAGCCTATCGATCGCCATGACATAACTGCCCGTGTATTCAACCAAAAGTTTAAAGGCGTTGATGAATTTTCATTGTGAAAAGTAAAATTTTTGGTACTGTGGAAATGTTGGATGTATTCTGTTGAATGGCAGAAACGTGGTTTGCCACATGCTCACATCCTCATGTGGTTAGTTGATAAGATCACAACAGATCAAGTGGGACACTGTGATTTCTGCTGAAAATTCCAAATCCAGCCGTTGATCCCGAATTGTACGATGTTATTGTGCAGAATATGATCCATGGCCCCTGTGCTGAACATAACATCAATTCACCATGTATGGTTGATGGAAAATGCACTAAGCGCTACCCTAGGCATTAGTTTCGGATACAGTCACCGGTGGTGATGGATATCCACTGTACCGTCGTCGGTCTTTGTTGAAGAGCATGGCCGGTGTGTTACTTATCAAAGTACGAAATAAAGACGTTGAAATCAACGTTGAATACTGTAATTCCGTCAAATCGGTTTAGTACATTTGTAAATATGTCAACAAAGGCAGTGATATGGCAGTGTTTGGTGCAACTGATCCGAATAGAAATGATGAAGCGTACCAATATCAAATGGAGCGTTGCATTAGCAGTAATGAAGCAATTTGGCGCATATTTTCGTTTCATATAATGAAAGATATCCAACAGTTGTTCATCTTGCTGTGCATCTTGAAAATGGTCAACGTGTGTATTTTACAGTTGCAAATGCTGCTGATAGAGCTGTTTCACCGCCAAATACGACGTTAACTGCTTTCTTTAAATTGTGTGCAGTTGATCCTTTTGCGAGAACATTATTCTATGCTGAAGTACCAACATATTTCATTTGGATCGCATCAAAAAAAGGAGTTTCAAAGGCGTAAGCAAGGAAATCCTGTTGATGGATATACCAATGTGTTTTCCAGCGATGCTTTGGGACGTGTTTATACTGTGCACCCAAACAATGACGAATGTTTCTATTTACGTTTGTTATTGTTTAATGTGCGTGGACCAAAATTGTTTTCGGATTTAAGAACAGTCAATGGAGTGGTACGTGCAACGTATCGAGAAGCGGTGCCAAAAACTGAATTTATTGGAAAATTATAGTCATTGGGATGATACTATTGCCGATGCATGTGTAAGTGCCCATCCACATCAAATACGAATTTTATTTGCAATTATTTTGACAACATGCTTCCCATCAAATCCATTGATTCTGTGGACAAAGTTTCGAAACAATTTGGCGGAAGATATATTGAATCGAGTTCGTCGGTCGACTTTTGATCCGTGTTGGAATATACACCAGAAATATATAATGAAGCATTGATTATAATTGAAGATTTGTGTTTGGCTATTGGTAGTAAAGCATTAGCACAGTTAGGACTAACTGAACCAAATCGTTATATGCATGATATTATCGAGCTTGAGTTACAACGTGAACTGCGATATAATTGCGACGAATTGAGTGCATATGTAGTGGAAAACCTTCCAAAATTAAATGCTGAGCCAAAGGTGGCATATGACACAATCACCCAAGCTGTCAAAGTGGAACTGGTGGCTTTTTTTCTGGACGCACCTATTGGCACTGGAAAAACTTTTTTGATTTCTTTGATTTTGGCAACGTTACGTTCCTCAAAAAAGTCGCATTAGCATTGGCATCGTCTGGCATCAGGAACGGCAAAACTATTGAAGTGTTGTGACAGCAATTATTTGGGATGAATGTACCATGGCACATAAAAATTCAGTGGAAGCACTGGACCGAACTATGAGAGATATTCGAGATAAACCTGATTTATTTGGTGGTGCATTGATATTTTGTCAGGTGATTTCAGGCAAACATTTGCCAGGTTATGCTAGATCAACTGCAGCTGACGAAATCAATGCTTGCTTGAAATTTCGTACCTATAATCTATATCAACGTTGAAATTGACCACTAATGTCCGTGTACAATTGCAAAATGATCCATCTGCACTTTGCCATCTGAGTTTTGTCATTTCACACAGTCCAAAAATGAATTGATTGAAAATGTTTTTCCGAATATTACGGAAAATTATAAAAGTCATGCTTGGTTGAGCGAGCGAGCAATTTTAGCAGCGACAAACAAGGATGTCAATGATTTGAATTTAGCGATTCAATCAGAAATTCCAGGCGATTTAGTGTCGTTAAATCAGTTGATATGGTAACCAACCAAGATAAAGTAGTGAATTACCCTATAGAATTCCTGAATTCATTGGATGTTCTTGGGCTACCACCCCATAACCTTCAATTGAAAGTTGGAGTCACCGTCATCATGCTTCGAAATATCAATCAGCCACGTTTGTGTAATGGTACGAGAGTTGTTGTTAAAAAGCTAATGGCAAATGTTATTGTGGCAACAATCTTGACTGGCAAATTTAAAGGCGAAGAAGTGTTGATTCCACGCATCCCAATGATACCTTATGAGTTGCCATCCGAATTCAAACGACTTCAATTTCCAATTCGTTTGGCCTTTTGCTGTTACTATCAATAAAGCTCAAGGTCAATCGTTAGCAGTTTGTGGTTTAAATTTGCAAAAAAATTCCCACCAAAAATATTCTACCATTGCAATCGCAACTTCCTCATATCTGATGCAGTATCATTTTAGCAATCGATACCATAAATATTATAGTTATCACTTTTGTTTAATTTGAAAGAAATATGTGTATCTAAATATTTAGGAAAATTCAAAACTCAATCGCATCGTCTTTGACGATTTATGAAAAAAACAAGTGATTTTTCAATCGCAACATGTTGCATGTTTTATACTAGAATTTTTGAACTGAATGCTTTCATAAAATCGGTTATTTCTTTGCGAAAGCTGAAAGGAAACTTTTCAGTTAAAAAAAAATTGTTCCCAATTGATGAATATTCGATCCCAAAACGAGGTATTTAAAATTAACCCAAAATAGTGAATAAGTTAAGTCCACTAGAAGTAAGAATTAAGTGAATATTTTGTAGAAAACTCACAACTTTTCGACGTTTAAACCACAATGTGGATCACTAATGTTTTGAATAGAGTATGAAGTTCTTGAGAAATATTCTTCTGAAACGAACAATTTGGTTTTGCGCAGTTAAAATGTTTAATTGTGGAAAATATAGTTAAAAGTCTATTATACATCAATACGAAATCGCCATTTAATTACTTCAAAAGTTGCAAGCGTCGGAGCCACATTCTAAGTATTGAAGGAATATTATGAAACTAATATGCTTTATGCAACCCCACCCTTTACCATTCGATTATTTGAAATGAAAAAAGAAGTTATCTCCAAATATTATTTTTATATATGAATACATAGGTACTTAAAGATTTTTAAAGCATATTAGTTAGGGTGACCAAACGTCCTTTTTTTAAAAAGGACATGTCCTTTTTTTTTGGCGATTTGGGGAAAGTAATTAATCGGCCTTTGATTGTCCTTTTTTTAATTCATTTTTCTGGTGATATTAAATAAACCCCGTTCCAGTGTATATAACTTATTACTAATAAGTACATACTAGGTTGTCCGAATGTTTTTTTTTTTTTTTTTTTTTTTTGGAAATATAAAAATGTCCACACGGAATTCGAAAGATAATTGTCTAAAAAGATTTTGAGCATTTTTTCAGATTTTTTTTAAGGACGTTTAGAGGTCGCGTAAATGAATTTTATGGGGAAACCTCGACTTTTGAGGGAAGGATTGTAATTTATACCTCAAATCGATGCCTACGTGTAAAATTTTATTTTGAAATGTAATCAGGTCCAAAGATAATGAATTGAGCATGATACAAGAAAACAAGATAGGCCACTTCAGTACCGCTATTTTGAGGCTCTCTCTGACAGCCGAAAATTGAGTTTGTGACGTCACTGAGCGAGAAATTGGTGTTCTTTCCCATGCTATTCAAAAAAGTAAAAAGCCGGTTTAACATGGGAAAACAACAACAACGAATTGCGATTTTGTGTTTGTGACGTTTCCTCTCTCAAGTGGCGTTATCTTGTTTTCTTGTATCATGGAATTGAGCTTTAGTTTGGGTTGTACAGAAGGGGGCTTAAAATCGTTTTTCAGGATTGAAATGAAGCTTTTTTGAAAAAACCAAAAAAAAAATCGTTTTAAATGTCAAATCTGAGTATGCAGATTTAAAGTCTAATCAATTCTTAGCAAATAAAAAACAATGTTCGTTTTGCTTTTATTTTGACGAAGCTATGCTAATTTAAAATTTGTGTTCACCTGTGTCCTTTATTTACCCGAAGGCAATTTGGTCGCCCTAATATTAGTTTCATAATATTCCTTCAATACTTAGGGCCAATATTACCAAGCATATTTAAAAAATTTTTAAATTAAAAATCCGCTTTTGGTTTTTACCATTCCAATTTTTTAAAAAAAATTTTTAAATATTTTAAATCACCTCGGACTGCGTTTAAATATGACATCAAATTTGAGCTCGATTTTTGGACTTAGGGCTAACTCTTTCTTCTTCCTAATCCCTGCAAAGTGTTAGAGCTACGCTGCTTCAACATATGCATATAGCATGAGGAAAAGAGAAGCACGCTATGGCAGCGAAGTCTTTAGCTCTGCTGTGGTGAAATGCATTGCCACTTTTAAATTTAATTTTGGGAGATTTTCGAGTACATTACATATAAAATATCTACCAAACTCATAAAATGCCATGAAAAGCTTGAAAAACATAAAAATAATCAAGGAAACTCAATATTAAGGAGAAATAGAAATGGTTTTTTTTGTCCTACCCTGTCCACATAACTTTTTGATCACACTTTTTCAGCAAAAATACTAAATTCTTTATACAATCAAATTCGTAGCAGTAGTCAAAAATGTATTTCAATTTATTACAAAATGAAAACATTCGTGCACATTAAGCAAAAGTATATCGTAATATATTTAATAAAGTTTCAATTATGAACTTTTCAAGCAATATAAAAAACAGAGCCGACGCCGTGTTTCTTTTATCATTTTCTTGCAAGTGGCATCATAGTGCCACTTTTTGTCTGCCCGTATTGTTGTTAGTAGCTTTCTGGTGAATTTCTCGAATTTTTTGAATTTCCTATTCCTGCCTAAGGTTTTTGTTGGTAGCTTTTTGGTGAATATCCCCAATTTGTTGAATTTCCTATGCCTGCCTAATGGTGTATATCCCCATCGCTGCAGAGGCTTTTCGACGTCGACAGTTAGACCTACAGTCCTACATGGTCACAGCGCAGCAATTAGGAGTACGAAACAATCGTTAGAATGGCTCTATATAGAATCCCTTTTAAAAAATAACGATCTAATCAGCTGTCAAATGTACTCACAGCCCTGGAAGTAGACGGTGCTGCCGTATATTTCGATGCTTAAAAAAATACGATATTGAAAATGAAATTTATTTTAAACAAATATTAATTTTAATTTAAAAAATTTTTTAAATATGCTTGGTAATATTGGCCCTTAGAATGTGGCTCCGACGCTTGCAACTTTTGAAATAATCAAATGGCGAGATATCGTATTGATGTATAAACATCAGAGACATGCAGGAATGAGTAAATCAATGGGTACATCATTAAATACTTGCTTCAAAGTAGTACTTTGAAGTACTTCTGCGATTTATTCCCTTACTACATATTATTTTAATTATGCTTTTATTCATGAGCAACACTTTGGCTTATCCCAATTAAGGAGACTGGAAACAATTTACTGGTTACTTATAGCAAAAATTCAACACTACAAAAAATATGTTTACAGATCATGTATTGGTGTTAGTAACTGCAAGATTTGCTCATATGTGTTAGTGAGTTTCGGTAGCAGTTTCTTGCTGGGTTCTTGAGTCTCGCCTTTATTGTTTTGAAAATAGGAAAAGCGTATAGATTGTTTACTATTACAATTTGTATATAGAATATATTTTCACACAGAAAATTTTAACAGCTACTTACTAAAAATTGTCTTTTTCAAAAAGCATTTTTAATTCAAGCATTTTGCAATAGTCCTTAGAGCCAATTTCACCAAGCAAACTTAAGTAAAAATCGTCGTTTAAGTACGGATTTTCATTTTCATCAACCTAAATGGCAAGTCGTACTTAAGTGATCCATATCGGGCACTTAAGTAGAGTTTATGCAACTCTGTGTTGTTGTAATGGAAACAGCTGATTTAAAAAGAAAACTATTTATGTATATGGAAACTTTTTTTATTTATCATGTCCTAGCTCTTGCGTTAACTTATCAGTTTGTTTGTACTCAATTATAGACTTCTTGCTTTGAACGCACGCAAGAAGTAAATCATATCTTATTTATAAATTTTTAAATCAGCTGGATCAGTTCTTATTAGTTTTAATAGATTAAAGTTGCTGCGTTCCTGCGTACTAAAATTTTTTTTTGAAAAGGCTGAACTTAATGCGTACTTAAGCAATCGGTAACTAAATTATGTTTCATCCTTAGAATGTAAACGAGCTGTTAAAGCTTTGCCATAGTTTCGGTTTAGGCATCGAAACCATGTAATCTGGTAATTCTAAGAGCCAATTTCACCAAGCATACTTAAGTAAAAATCGTCGTTTAAGCACGGATTTTCATTTTCATCAACCTAAATGGCAAGTCGTACTTAAGTGATCCATATCGGGCACTTAAGTAGAGTTTATGCAACTCTGTGTTGTTGTAATGGAAACAGCTGATTTAAAAAGAAAACTATTTATGTATATGGAAACTTGTTTTATTTATCATGTCCTTAGCTCTTGTGTTAACTTTATCAGTTTGTTTGTACTCAATTATAGACTTCTTGCTTTGAACGCACGTGCGGGACTCCATGTCTTATTTATTTATATTTTAAAATCAGCTGATTACGACGGTGTTGCACTAAAAATAAAAGGTGCTGCCGTACTTCCGCGTAACTAAATTTTTTAGTTGATGAAACGGGCTGAAACTTAAATGCGTACTTAAGTACCAATCGGTACTTAAACTTAAATGCCTTTTGGGTGAAATTGGCTCAACTCTCGACGTCGAAAAGCGTCTGCCGCGATGGGGAAATACACCATTAGGCAGGTATAGGAAATTCAACAAATTGGGGAAATTCACCAAAAAGCTACCAACAAAAACCTTAAGCAGGAATAAGAAATTCAACAAATTTGAGAAATTCACCAGAAAGCTACCAACAACAATACGGGCGGACACAAAGTGGCACAATGATGCAACTTTCAAGAAAATTATCAAAGAAACATGGCGTCAGCTCGGTTTTTTATATTGCTTGAAAAGTTCATAATTGAATTTTTAATAAATATATTACGATCTGTTTTTGCTTTATTTGCGCAAATTTTTTCATTTTGTAATAAATTTACATACATTTTTGACTACGGCTACGAATTTCATTGTACAAAGAATTTAGTATTTTTGCTGAAACAGTGTGATCAAAACGTCATCTGGACAGGGTTTGGTAGATATTTTAAATGTAATGTAGTCGAAAATAGATTTCGCTGCCATAGCATGCTTCTCTTTTCCTCGTGCTATATGCATATGTTGAAGCAGCGTAGCTCTAACACATTGCAGGGATTAGGAAGAAGAAGAGTTAGACCTATAGTCCTATATCGCCGAAACTGAGTTAGTAGCCGAAGATTCGGTTTCGGCAAAAAAATCTTGTTTCGGGCGAACACTAGTCCTTAGCATCAATGACGATCAATTCTTTCAAGTAAGTGTAAAAGCGAATGCAACTCCAAAAGGTAATATCGATAGGAATTGACGGTCAACTATTGACTAAAGTAAAAGGCCTCTTAAGAGCCACATAAACATTCAATCTGATTGAATCAATCATTTAGTTGGGTTAGTGAAAATAAGTATGTGTGCGGCTCACCAATACGATTTTCGTTTGATGTATCAATCTATCGAAATATCAAATGAGTTTGATATTTTGCCATGGCGCTTCGATAAAATGCTCATTTGATGTATCGTGTGTAGCAAAATCATTTGCATTCTTTAATCGAAGGATGAACATGTGCGCGGAGAAAAACGAGAAGGAAGAAGAAAAAGAATTTATTCTTGAATTTATAAATTTATGATGAGTGAAAATTGGCCTCTTTTTATGCCATTCCTTCATCCAAAGTCGTTTCTTTTTAATGTTTTTCTTGTTTTGCTTTTGTTGCTCTGCCACTACAAGAGCGACTCCAATTATCACGTCGTCCGAAATATCCATTGTGAACTTGCCTCTACAATAGAATGGAATGAATGACTGATTGAAGCAATATGATGTTATATGTATGGGCAAGAGTACATCAACACGGACACGGGTGATTGATCAATCAGATTGAATGTTTACGTGGCCTATTAGAGTTCGCAAACTATCGATAGTTGGCACCATCGATAGTGAGCAATAGTTGCGTTGCCTACCATCTATCGATAGTTTCGATAGTACATATGTTCTTATGTTAAACCAGTGATGCTAGATGCACCATAATTATGGTATCTCTACCATAATTTTACCCCTTTTACCATATACCATAGAAAGGTGTGATGGTATCCCATAGATACCATAATTTCGAGCTTCAGTCGAAGTTCAAATTTTTCGATTTTTCAAAATATTTTTTCTCATTTGCTTTAAATGAAACTACTCTCAATACTCTTCTGGTAGATTATTAACAACAATGCTACCACTCATTCCTTATAAGCCATGAAAAGTACTTGATAACAGCTGATTTTCTTTCATGTAGCTTTCCAACATAACGGTTTCTATATGCTTTTCCCAGAAGAGGCAAGTCGAATAATCAGCGTTTTTGTTTTAAACTAAATGTCAGATTCAGAAAATTGCGAAATACCTGACACTCCGCCTAAAAAAGTCAGGAAAACCAAAATAGCGCAGAAATTTGTCAAATTTGAGCAGATGATGAGAACCAGCTGATTTATGAATCTGATGATGAAATAACGTTTGGTGGTTATTAGCTCTGGAAGTAAAATTTTCCCCATTTTTTTTATTTCTTTTAATAAAAAAATATAGTGAGATTCTAAAGCCAGTAAAAATGGCCTTATAAAAATCATATCTTTTAATTTTTCATTTGGCATTAAATATTTTTGTATTTAAGTATTAATTATTCTGATTTGGGATTTCTTTTTTATCATCTTGTGATACCATAATTGTGGTTCAAATACCATAATTTCGGGTTGGTGATACCATAATTCAGACCTCTCCGTCTGGCAACACTGTGTTAAACGACTTTTACACTATTCGCCCTGAGTTAATTGCACTCCTATCTATGCGCCCGTTTAGACGTTCGTCAACATCGTTCAACAAAACGCAGTTTGTTGGAGAGACGCTAGCGGGGAGAGGAAGATGGTTTTTGTTGAACGTACTCGGCTATTCTCTTTGTGCCCATACTCTTAGCGTGAAACTTGAAAACAACCCCTGTGCGATTTTTAAATTTGCTTCACATATTTTTGTCATTCGAGCGGAAAGGTTCAAATGCCTTCGTTAAAATGTTATTTATTTTTAAGTAAGGGGCTATTCCCACTACACCGCATTTAGCATTTGCATCTTTAAAGATGCTAGACCCGTTTCCACTGCGTTTCGCATATAGCATTTTGTGAAAATTTGAATTTTTGTTCGGAAAAATATTTGAATTCTTTGAAGTTGCTTTGAAATGTTAAAAATTTTAAGAAAATATCAATGAAAACTAGACGGTTTTTATCATTTTTATCGCATTTTTCTCAAGATGCTGAAAAATGCTGTTTTAAGAACAACAACAATTACATGTAATTCAAAGCCGCATTTTTGAGCATTTTTTAAAAATGCTGAAAAATGCTAAATGCGACTGTAGTGGAAACAGCCCCCTAGCATCTTTTTTGATATTTTTCATTTTATTAGCTTTTTAATAATTTTAAAATTCGAAATTTGATTTTTATTTTTGAACGAAAAATAATATAAATCAAACAATAAGGATTTTTTTTAATTTTTTAAAATAAATTTTATAACTGTTACAATCTCTCCTATTTATACATTTAGATGAAAATGAAAAAAAAAACATATCCAAGCAATATTAGTTTTTGTTTTATTGCAATTGCATTGTTGTATTTGCATTCAATACATTCGGAATATCAATCCTTTTTGAGAGATGCGTTGTTGTATTTGCGTTCAATACATTCGGAATATCAATCCTTTTTGAGAGATACATCACGATTTTATTTTCTTTCATTTCTAACATTGTTCCTACGCGCAAGAGGGAAACGTCGAAATATTAAATGTTGAAGCATTTGTTGAACGAAGTAAATTTTGGCTGTGTGGACACGAACGAAACATGAAAAGGGAATCTGATAATTTGTTGAACGATGTTGACCATACGTCTAAACGGGCGCTATGGATATATTATATCCCGGTTTAAACAGGGAGACAAAACTCGAGACACTGGAAGGAAACACATGAGAGTGACGGAGATGGAATGTCTCTGTCACTCTCATGTGTTTCCTACCAGTGTCTCTCTTAATCTAAACACGGACTATGTAGATTAATAAACGACGGCGAACGACTTTATTAGATGTTAAGGCCCTGCCCCAGTTCGATCAGATATACTAAACTCTATGAAAAAACTGTGTCAGATATTTCTGAGGCTTTTACTGTATGTAGTTTTGCATTTCTAGTCAATTCCTTTCGAAATGGGGAAGCGCCTTTACTGAAAAACGAAATGTGAACTCTAGTATTGGAATAACGCCCATAATGTTATGTTATGCGTTCAGTAACTGAGCCTTTAGACAGTGGCGGCGCAAGAATGAAATTTGATGTGGGCGAGGTACATTTAGCGAGGCCCAATAAGCAGTGTTACATATTAAAACACAGTTGAGAAATAGCTTTTTACTTCTGTTATAGTGCATTTCCATATGGTGTTTAACTCGCGTTTAAGCGTTTAGGGCCCTAAACGAGGTGTTAAACTCGTGTTTTGCCATACAAAAGTTAAACGCGATAACGAAGTGCTTATCTCTTTAACACCTCATAAACACTTTCATCGATAGGAAAAAAATCGATTTATCGTATCGGAAATTCATGCATATCTAACTGTCATAAGAAAATTAAAACAAAAAACAAAAAAAATGTTGCCAAAAGCAAAACTAAAAATTCCCTACAAACTACAAAAAATTCCCTAAATTTTTTTACACACGGAAAAATTCGAAAAAAAATGTATAATATGCGCAAGGCATAATCTTGTATTGTATGATTCTTGGTAGAGTATCGATGCTGAACGATAGTTTTTACCAAAAATAATAAAATTAAGGTTATGGGCCATGTCACAGAAATCGATTTCAAAACCGTGTAAAAATTATAATCCTCCTAAATTCTTTCAGATATAGTTTTTTTCTGGGTTTTCCACTTCCAACTCCACGAGACGAGACGTTTATTTTGTCGTTTTTATTGATCGACAAGAAACTATATTCAAAATATCTCTTAATATTTAAGAATATACCACAAATTCCCTACATTTTGCCGAATTTAATAATTCTGTCCCTCTTTCCCTTCAAGTGATTTTCCTACAAATGGCAACACTGCTTGCAATTGTAAATAAACAAACAGCTGTGAAACTTAAACACCTCGCATACGTGGAACCGCTCGAAGTGTTTAGCTAAACATCTCAGAGTTAAACACCATATAGAAACGCGCTATTATACTGTCAGTAGTAAAAATATAGTTTAAGTTTATTTAGTGATACGGACGAATTATTATGAATATTTGAGGCGCGAGGCCCCTTGGACCGCGAGGCCATAGGCGGTGGCCCACGCCTAACGCCGCCTCTGCCTTTAGAGTCATTTTTTCAAGGATCAGGATTGAGGAACGGTTTTTAATGCTTATGGTTTTTGAAAAAAATGGCTGTAAATTGTTACTGAGTTACTATCGAAAACCATCGGTAGTCGTTCTAAAACCATCGATAGTCACGATAGTGACAACCATCGATAGTATCTATAGTACCATCGATAGTTTGCGAACTCTACTGCAACTCCACTGTGGTCTAGCCATAAAACAAGTATATTGTATGGGATAAGGTACGGAAACTAAGTTACAAATGATTCGAAAATTTAAAAACCAACCGCCGGGGTTTGCCACGAAATCTATTCATACCGGACAGGAACCGGAGCAATGGAGCAGTATGTGCGTCATCCCGCCGATATGTTTGAGTACAACATTCAAACAAGCTGAACCAGGCGTCCATAAGGTAACTGATACGGCTCCGTGAATTTTGGCCGCGTGAATTAAGCCAGCGATAAGTTTTTGGTCGCGGCCTAAATTCATTTTGCGAATGAAATATGACCGCGATAAAAAATCAAATTTTTATCGCGGTCAAAATTCATTTTTTCGTTGCGGTCTTATTTCATTCGCAAAATGAATTAAGACCGCGCGGTCAAAATTAATTTCTTCATTGCGGCCTTATTTCATTCGCAAAATGAATTAAGACCGCGCGGTCAAAATACAATTTTTCGTTTCAAAAATGAATTCCGACGAAATATTATCAATTACACTAGTTTACACCGAAATGCTCCAAGAACCAAAGATCTGAATTCTATAGTGAAATTTTCCGCAGATTCCGAAAATGGCAAAAATGATTGATATTCGACTTGGTATTCGAATAGGGATATCTGAAAATATCCCCACAACAGAGTTTATGTATGGCAAGTCAATCCATAAAGTATTTTCCAACTGCGGCGTTTTATACTAAGTTGTAAAAGGCTTGAATTTATTCAATTGAAGATATACGAAGAAATTGTGTTTACCTTCTATTTTTGCACACTATAGAATGCACATAAGCGAAGCCTTTGGGAGAATTCGAAACATAATAAGTATTTTAATTCTTACATATTTCTTATTTTAGGTTGCCCCAATAATATGGATTTAACTACCTGCATTTGGAGCATAATTAAGCCTTTTTGGTGACTTTACTTTCCAATCCCTTACGGATTGTGTGTGTAAGAGATACTTTTCTACACTAGGTTCATTCTCGAACTTGCTCAATTTTTAAAGATGGTATTTATGATTCCGAGAGAATATCTAATAAAAATTTATATATATGTATGGGGAATTTCACGTCAAGTGTACCCGCTCAAAAAACTTCATACTTGGGATTTCGATACAACTTGGTGGAAATGTTGCACTATGCGAGTACATGAATTGTGCAAAAGGAGGAGGGGAAATATTAACCGGGTGGCTAGATACAGGGTGTTGAACTTTCGGTCCTTTTTGTATTCAAAAAATTATACGTCTCGCAAATCGGCAAATGAAAAAAATGTGATAATAGATATTTTCGATACAAGTGTCGAAATGAAGCTTTTTTTTGCACGAGTGGTAAATGTTGTAAAACGAGGCGCAGCCGAGTTTTACAATACCACGAGTGCGAAAAAAGCTGAGTTTCGACACGAGTGCCGAACAATATTTTATGCAATAAAGATTTCAAATTGGATTTTAACCTAAATTTAAGAAAGCGTGTTTTTTGTTTGTTTGTTATTGTGAAGAAATTTTTATATTTTGATTTGACAGATTCAAAATTTGAAATTCTTTATTATACAACTTCGTAGTATGCTCTGCTTATTTTTTGCCTTGTATTTTTTGAAATGCGTGCATTTTGAAAATTTATTATTGCACGCCTTGCCTTGTATTTTTTGAAATGCGTGCGTTTTGAAATTTATTATTGCACGCCTTGAAATTCATTCTTAAAAAACCATGTACCTAGTATGCCATGCTTTTTGTTTGTATAAACAATTTTTTATACTTTCTCAAAACTAGTGTCATAATATGCTTCATTATGATTTTAAAAAAAAAAATCGACATCATAATAGGCCTATTATGATGTCGAATTGCATAAAAGATTTTTATAGATTTTTGTCTGCTCTTTCCGAAAAAAAAATATTACAATCCCCAGATTTTATTATTGTTGCACAAAAAAACAGTTTTTATTTTTCTAGGCAATTTTTCGCCCAATGCGACATTTTTGATATTTTTATACCCAGCGTAAGCGGGGTATATTAGTTTTGTGCGAATCTTGTTACAGGGAGAATTAAGCTCCGGAGATATAGACAAATATATATAGAAATGATCAGGATCAAAAACTGAATTGATTTAGACATATCCATCTGTCTGTCCGTCCGTCCGTGGTCGGACCTCCTCCGAAACGGCTGAACCAATGAAGTCGAAATTTGGCACACATGTATATCGGGCTCCGAGTGTTATCGTAAGTAAAAATGGGAGACATCCGCCCATTGCCACGCCCACAAATGAATTTATTGTGTTTTCAGTAAAATGCTTGTAACTTGCGAACCACTCAACACATTCAATTGATATTTGGTGTACTGGTAAACTACGAAAAGGGACATATCCTGTGAAAAAATGGGCGCTGCCCTCCTCGAGCCACGCCCACAAATAAGCCCACAAATAAGGGCTTATCGTAACTTGTGAAGTAAAAGGCGTAAAAGCTTCAAATTCGCAACATAGGTTAACCAAGGCGAATGAAAGGTGTAGGGAAAAAATTTATGTGGCCCGCCCACTGCCACGCCCACAAATGGAGATTTTTCGTAACTTCCGAAGTAAAAGGCGTAGAAGCTTCAAATTCGCAACATAGGTTGACCAAGGCGAATGAAAGGTGTAGGAAAAAATTTTATGTGGCCCGCCCACTGCCACGCCCACAAATGGAGTTTTTCGTAACTTCCGAAGTAAAAGGCGTAGAAGCTTTAAATTCGCAACATAGGTTGACCAAGTCGAACGAAAGGTGTAGGGAAATAATTAATGTGGCCCGCCCACTGGCACGCCCAACCAAAGAGAGAAGCAAAACATAGCGCGCTCATAACGTCGGGACGCTTGTTATTTCAAAGTTGGGCTTGATCGACTTTAACTTTTTACTTGTTTAAAATAATTTTAAGCGAAAGCTGAACTTTTTTTCTATAAAATGACATCTTCAACAAGATGGGATCTCCAAAACTAACGACTCAATAGAGGTGTAGAACCCAGCGAGACCCACGCGGCAAGCACACAGAAGCCGCTATTCAGCTGTGGCTGCTGAACTTCTCTGTGTGTGTGTGTGATATAAAAACCGAGTTTTTGTCACATCCGTTTTTCCAATTTTTGCAAACTGCTGAAAATACTTAAAAATGACCTCAATATTCAAACGCATTCAAGATTAAAATGAAAGATGTTTTTACCGGTTTTTGTGTCTATATTACTCTTGTTTCTGAACGGATTTTGTATTGAATATGTTGAGTCGGTCTAGGCGTTACCCCCCTAATCGTACTAAGTTTTTAGTTTATAATTAATCGAGACCAAACGGGTTTTTTTAAATATGTTTTATTTTAAAAAACCTTTTTTCCACGCGAACTATTTTCAGGGATTTGAGTATTCAAGGAGTGGAAATCCTACCCGCAATGTCTTAGAAAAATGCCTGGCTGCACTTGATAATGCTCGCTTTGGATTAACATTTGCCTCCGGACTGGGCGCAACAACAACGGTTCTGACAATGCTTAGTTCTGGAGATCATATAATTATAGGCGATGACGTTTATGGAGGTACAAATCGACTAATGAGGTAAGAAAAGAAAAAATAAAAGAGCTTTATAAAAAAGCAACATATGATATTACTAATTGGTATGTCGTCAAATACACCAGGTTCATTAAAATTAGACCTTTTACACTAGTCAATTATTGACCGTCAATTATCACTTTCGGGCGAGCGAAGTGCGAGGAAGTAGAGACAAATTAAGCGATTTTTTCTTGCACGTACTTGGTCAATCGTTTCGTGCTCTCTTTTCTACTTATAAAAACGAACGCAACTCCAAATGCAAATGAATAAAGAATTGACGGTCAATAGTTAATCTGGTCCTCAATCATTACTCTAACATCAAAGTTAAAGCGGCCATTCAAATTCTAAGTTACTTGAAACTAGAGGTGGAAGTACGTTTGCGACGCTAAAATTAAGTTTTGTGAGTGTAGTTAATGTTGTATTCAATTTGTATAATATGAAAAAGCACATGATAAATTGTATTATCGATGCATCGCCAGGAATTAAATGTTTGGGTTATTTTGAAATATCTAGTGTTTGGTTACGAGGAGATGGGAAAACGGGAGCATACCTGGCCAAAATATTCAAGATGTTACAAATTCAACCGGGCGTAATTAAACCTGCAAAAGTGAGTTTTTAGTATTTCATACCATAGCATTTCGTAGACATTTCGTAGGACACTGTTAGGATATAGAGTGCAAAGCGCTCAGACGGTGTCGAGCGTACAAACGTCCCTTTCATTGCATAGCGTTTGCAGTTGTGCATTCATTCATGCTGCGTCTCGGCGCTTATGTTTGTTGTTGCGCCATTTCGTAGAAGGAAAATTGGGATAGAGAATGTTTGTGCGGTTGTGACGCACAACAACACTATATGTCGTTTGTACACAAACTGACAGTGACGTCCCAAGTGACCTTGTCTTCGCAAGATTGGAAAAGGTCACTGGTGACGTCTAGCAGGACGTGCTAGGGGTGCGATGGCGAAAAGAGCATTTAAGAGCAGATCATGGTCTTTTCTCTCTAAATGTCAATTTATGAAATCATCTTTCTCTTGGTATATTTCGTAAATATTAGAATTTGTTTTTTTTTTTCAAGCAGCTGTAGAAATTTAAATATGCAAATTTTGTACCAGTTAAATTTGCCGTTTTGCATGAGCAACCCTGTCAAGAACAAGTGCAAAATTTGTTCTATTTGTGGTAGAACCGCTCGCCTTGTTTGCTTTTTTAAGAATCTATTGTAACTTTTTTTTTAAATGTTTTATTATTTATTGAATCACTTCTTTGAGATAAGGAGTCTAGCAATAAGTTTATAAATCTTACACCTAATTTGACAGAATTACAAATCACAAAGCATTTTCTAATTGAAAAGTTTATGACTTTGTAATTTGTTAATTGCGGGCCTCGGATACCGAAAACTAGGCTTTGCTGATGTGTGAAGAACCTCATGTAATATTTACGGTGTTGTTTGCGGAATCGACGATTTTAAGCAGCTAGGGTGTGCGTGAATTGCAAGGCTGATGGATGTACGTGGATTGCAAGGGTGCATGGAGTGTATGGAGTGCACCCACCGAGTTGACGATCAGCTAGGGGAGCTGAGTTGATGGATGTGCATGGAATGCACCTGCTGTTTAAGAACGATTTATAATTGCTGTTCGGTCATTTCTTTTCAATCTCGAAGAGTACGATGTGTTCGATATTCCACGGGCAAGTGGATTTATATGTCTGCGCAATTTATTGAAGTATTTCTCTTTGATATTGGTGAACTCTGTTTTAACCAGTTCTACGTTGAGCTCTTTATGGATCCGTTCATTCGAAACAAACCAAGGAGCTCCTGTTATAGTCCTTAGGATCTTGGACTGTGCTCTTTGCAGGATTTCTATATTCGAAGAGCTGGCATTTCCATACAATTGTAAACCATACGTCCATATTGGTTTTATAACTTGTTTGTATAGAAGAATTTTATATTCAAGCTTTAGAGGAGAGCGGCTATTTATTAACCAGTGCAGGCTGTTGGCTTTAAGCTTCATTTGGGTTCTCTTGGCTTCGATATGCTTACGCCATATCAGTTTTTTGTCCAAATGAATACCGAGATATGTGACTTCCTCACATTGTGGAATGCGTACGTTATGAAGGAAAATGTCCGGAGAAACTTTTCTATTGAGCGTGAAATTAATATGTTGACATTTAAGCCCATTTATTTTGATTCTCCATTTAGATAACCAGCTTTGGATTTCGCTCAACTGATCTTGGAGCTGAGAAGTTGCGACACTTATGTCCGCTAAGTACCGCTGTGTCATCAGCAAATGTTGAAATTAATATGCTATCGTTATTTGGAATATCTGCTGTGTACACAAGGTAAAGAAAAGGCCCAAAAACACTCCCTTGGGGACTCTTGCGTTTATTTCAAAGCTTTTTGTAATGAATGAGTTTTTTGTTACTTGAAACGTTCTGTGTTTTAAGTATGACTCAAAGATCCCGTGAAAATTAAAGGGAAGTAATCTTCTGATTTTGTTTAAAAGTCCGTCATGCCAAACTGTGTCGAACGTTTGGTGCACATCTAGGAATACTGCAGAGCAGTACTCCCGATTTTCATAGGCAAGTCTAATTTCAATTGTAATCCGATTAACCTGTTCGATAGTGCCGTGGTGCTTTCTTAACCCGAATTGATGTGGAGGGATAATATTCTGCCCTTGCAGATAAGGTGTTAATTTAGCTATGAGTACCTTTTCAAATAATTTTGCGACACAAGGCAGTAGGCTGATTGGTCTATAAGAGGATGCTTGGGTAGGATCTTATCCTGGCTTAGGCACCATTTTAATAACAGACCGTTTCCAATCTTTTGGGAAGTAGCTGAATTTAATAATTGCATTAAATAAGACTATTTAAAGTTGTACTGCTACGGATGGAATACTTTTTAACATTTTTGGAGTGAGCTTTTTTTTAAGCTTTTTTTCGACTTCTTTTAGCTTGTTTTTGGCCAACTGGGAAAGTTTTGTTTGTTCTATTTTTAGTGTGAGGAGTCGAATTTTGTGCTGCTGATTCCAAATAAGAGTCAAAAACAGTCACGGCATCGTCAATATGATCAATGCATTCAATTTTATAGTTAGTATGAATCAGAGGTGTTAAAGAATGCAATCAATTTGATTTAAAATCAGTTGAAGTCACAATCTTTGACTAACTTAAATGATTACAATCAAAAAAAACGCATTACTGACTAAAGACTTCAAATTGCAGTTTTTAGTCTTTTTCGTTATTTATGAATAATTAGTCTTTTCTGAAATCTCGTACTGACTAAAAATTTTTTAATGCAGTCTTTCCTGAACATTGAGACTGCAAGTCAGTGATTGCAATCAATGAATAACGAAAAAATGAATAAAAATAGTTATTCAGGAATAACAAAAATGATTTCGATTGGTTTTTTGCAGTCTTATGCCTGACTAACAAAAAAATGACTTCAATCATTTTTCGGGCAATTAAAAAACTAAATATTCAGAAATGATTGCATTCTTTAACACCTCTGCAAGTGCATTTGAGCTCCGCTCGCGCAAATAAATTGGGGGCGGTTTAAGTACTTTTTTTGGTTGATTTTCTGTTGAATTTTCATCAGAAATTGTAGACTTGTAGACTGGTCCAGATTGTCACCATATTGTGTAATTTCCCTACTGGGAATTAATAAATTTTCCCTACCGGGATGTTGATTAAGCCCAGCTTTTTACTGGTTTGTGTCGCGACTATTAGACGGTGGACTGTGGCCGATTGGAATCACTTTCGGGCAGAGCAGCCAGCTGCTGCAGCAGCTGCAGAGACCGAGTGTCTCTTTCTATCGTTCCTTATCTTACCCTTTCCTATTCCCAAATCCAATAGGCAATCAACTGTTTGTTTTTAAGGTCCATACATACAGTCAAACATGTTTTGTCTCTTACGTTTTTATCAAGCATGTCGAGCCCTAACCGCGAAAATAACGTAAGCGACATATTATACATTGCATTCATGCAATTTCACATGCTTATACCCGACACACTGTGTCGAGGGTATATTGCGATCGTGTGGTTGTGTGTCACACCCAGAACCAGTCGAGACAGATCATACAAAATGTATATAGAAATGATCAGCGTCACCAGGAGATTCGATGTAGACATGCCCGTCTGTCTGTCTGTATACAGCTTTCTTATCGAAGGAGTTGCGCTACCGCGACGAAATTTGGCAAACGTGCTGACGGAGACATGGGTAAGAACAAGATCGAGAACGGACCCTATCCGACCATTTTTAGGGGTACCTCCAGTACTAGGGTCTGTTGCGAAAATCACAAAAACTGCTCTAAAATCGAAGTTTTTCAAGATATTTTGATAAAATTTCATATTTGAACATGTTCAAAGGCAAGTAATATGATTTCCAAAAATTGTAAAAGTGGGCGTGGCCGAAGGGAGTTTTTCGAAAATTGGCTCCTTCACCCGGAATTCAAAAAAAATAAACATCCTGCCAAAAAATTTCCTTGATCGGTCCATCATTAAGGGTACCTCCTGTACTAGGGTCTGTCACAAAAATCCCAAAACTGTCTCAAAAACTGACTTTTTTGAAATATTGCAGTGAAGCTTAGAATTTGAGCGTATATTTAAGCCTCCGATTAGAATTCGAAAAAATTTTAAAAGTGGGCGTGGCAAAGGGGCGGTTTTCGTAAAGAAATTTGACAAAAGTCGGTATATATGGCCCCTAATGGCCTTAAAAACCTCTAGAATATTCTTTCTTAGTGGTCTTGTTTTTTGGGCGTGGTTCAAAATTATTTAAACATGTGTGTCTGTGTCGGGTATTTTATTGTCAGGCTCGCCAAACTATAATACCCTTGCTTGTTATAATAATAATCATTGTTTATTGAAATATGGGGCGGCAAAGCGCGCGACATCTTCGTGTTCACCTCGTCTTGGATTTTAGGGATCATTTTCGCACGCGGTTTATCAAAATGAAAAAAAAATTTATTTTAAACGAAATTTTGGTTTTGAAACGAAAATTTTTAAAGCATTTAAAACATTAAAAAATATTTGTGAATGACTTACGGAAACTAATCTATATGGAAACTCTACTTTATTTCTTTTTCACATAACGGGGAATAACTGCTTCTTAATTATATTGAATCGAAAGCGAACAAGAAAAGTTCTGACAATAAACTTCAGCGCTCCTTGCTGAAAAATGCGCTCATATATCTGTGAAATCAATTTTAAACCTGTTTTTGGAATTCAACAAACATTTTCGCATTAAATTATATATAAATTTCATAGCAATATATGATGATTTAAATCTTGGAAATTTTGAAAACACTGAATTAAGTACGCCAAAAATTTTTTAGGGAACTGAAGAAGTGAATTTACAAGATTTTATAACGAAAAATAGAGGTTAAAAAATTGTTATTTCCACAACGCAACGGGAGAAACTAAAACACAAAACACAAATATGGATAAAAAGAACGATGAAAAAGAAGATGAAATAGAACATGATTGTGAAAAACGCAAATGTAACGGAAGTAAACTAAATGGAATAAAAATTGTATGCACAGATCGTGGAACAATCTGGTATTTAGACTGTTTGGCAGCTGAAACAGATATATTAGAGTTAATGAAAGTATTGAAAATAGTAGTGAAGAAATCAGATGGCAAATATGCATACAGTTCAATAGATGAGACAAAAAATTCAAATTCACACCAATTCTGAATATTCCCGGGAATCGAAATCCCGGGACTATAAATAAAAACAACTTGTGATCGACGTAATCGAAGAGCCACGCAAATTACAAATAGAGAAAAATCCTGCATTTTCGAGTGGCAGTAACGAAAGGGGAAATAAAAATGAGAGCAATAATGATAAAATTAACAAAACAAAAAATAATGCTGAGAAAGTAGATATGAATACACTAACTTATTTTCTCAAAAAAGTGATAGAGTGTGAAATAGAGAAAGTGACAGAAATTAAACGAAAAGTTAACAAGTAAGTGCGAAAAAATTAAAAAAGTAATGCTGAAGCCAAGTACGAGAAAGTATCAGCTGAGTTTTTTGAACAGAACATATTGAACAATACGGCGATAACACTGCTTGAATTTGGTACCGATCCTACCAGGTTAAACCGCTAATAAGGTATGACAAATGTACCACAGATTTGAAGTAAATTAATCGAGGATTTTGAAAAAAATTAGAAAAGTATGTGTTAATAGGACCTTTTTCATACCAAAATGGCTCCCAAAGTAAAAAAAATAGAATTTTTTTTCAGAATTTTTGATTTTGACCGCTTTATTAACCATCATTGGCTTAAATTCTTACCATGAATTTAATTTTGCCTAAAAGCCCATAGAATTGGCTTTCAAAACGCTTAACAGTTTTTTTTCTACGATGAACCGTTATCGTGGGAGAATTTTTTTTCTCGACTTACTGCCTAAAAACTTTAAGGCCCTCTAACTCCTTAGGGGAGAATTTTCCACCCCCCCCCCCCCCCACCTCCCCCCTCCCATACGATTTTTGGTCGATATTGAGCACCCCTATCACCTCCTTTCGGATATACATCCTTATGCGAAACACCCTGTATAGTTGAAATTTTATAATTGAACATGTTTAAAAGCAAGTAATATGATTTCCTAAAATTTTAAAAGTGGGCGTGGCCGAAGGGTTTTTTTTCGAAAATTGGCTCCTTCACCCGGAATTAAAATGGCACTTGAACGAATTCGAATCGAATTCGTTTTGACGTGCAAACTCTTCGCGGCGAGCTCGAATCGAATTCGAATTTGTGAGGGAGTCACCTTTTTACGTGACTCGTATTTTTAACAAATTTTTTTATCGTCTACGCATCGCGCACGACTTGTATTTTGCTATCGTTTTGCTATCGCGCTTTATTCGAATTTTTTATCATATTCGATTCGCCTTTTTGTCGAATTTTCTATCATATCCGATTAGAAAAAAAAAATCAATAATTTTTATATTTAATGTAAAATTCAAATAAGAGTCTTATTATAAGACTATTTCCGGTAAAAAAAAAAACGCTTATAATGCTGGTAACCACGCTTTTGAATCCACCGGCTGTGGGATTTGAACACCGAACCTCTCGATTTCTAGTCATTTTTCAAGTCTGCTTACCCATTACGCCGTCTTCGCCGAATTGAAATGAATGACTTTTTTTTCGTTTATATGTTTAGCTTGATTCTATATTTACCTCCAATGCCTTGCGCTTTGGAAACAAATTAACAAAACTACTTTCGAGAATTAACGATTCGTACCCACTAAACACAAATATTTTAAAGATTTCAAATCGAATTCGAAACGCGGAAGCAATTTTCGCGATATCGCGTTTTATCATATTTTGCGTTCGATTCGAATTCGATTCGAAGAGAAAATGCGATAAGAATTCGAAACGTTTGCAACGAGCTCGTCTCGAGCTTTCGATTCGAATTCGTTTAATTCGATTCGCGCTCTACGAATTCGGTTCGATTCGATTCGAACTCGTTATCGTTTTTGTGTTTATTGGGTAAAGATAGAATGCTCTTTCCTTTATAACGCTCTTCAAAAGGAAAACATATCTGGTAAAAACGTTCACCATGCTCGTCAGATTCGGTTGACAATTGCTTCTCAAAAAAGTCCATATGCATTTTTGCTCAGACCAATGTATCTAAAGCTATATCTCTCGGAGATAAAATACTGTGGAGTGGTGAAACAGAAGTAAATCGTATCGTATGGGACCAAATTTAACCTTTTTTTTATCACAACATAGTGTTTTATCCCAGAAAAAGATACATTTAGATACATTGGTCTGAGCAAAAATGCACGCATGACAATGTTCATTTTGACTAGGTCCGCATCTTCCGGATTCTGCGTCCAAACAACCTTACGTCACTTAGGCGTCTTCATACAAACTTCTTCGATAAATTTAGTCCGAATTCGGAGTTAATTTCATTCGTAACATCGCGATATGGCATGAAAGGATCTTTGCTTGACTCTCGGACAATAGCCCAATTCACTGTTTTATCTGTTTTCCTCACATGTGGCTTATTTTTTTGTTTCCTATTGAGGAGACATAGATTCTTAATAAAGGATTTAATGGTCTTAAAAGCTAATTTTCGCGTGCCGTTCAATATTTTGGCAATTTAAGCTGAATTCTTTCCATCAATAAGGATCTTGGCAAAAATTCAATTTTCCTCTGTCGTTCAACTCTTTCCAGATAACATTTCATTTTTTAATAAGTTTGAAAAACAATAAAAAACTAAGATTTACCGAAAGAAAAAAATTTGGGAATAAAAAAACATTTATTTTTACTTTGCTGCGCACTTTGTGCCAATTTAGTGTCCCAATATAAATTCACTTATTACACAAATCATTATAACGGTACAAAATATGCTTCAATATTCGAGTTAAAAAAAATGGATTTTGGTTGACATGTGAACTCCTAGCTTTTCAAACTCTTTTAGCATATCTTCGACATATGTTTGAGCAGAAGGGGACCGATTTTTGCCTAAAAATTAAGTATGACATATTTAATGCTTTTCCATGCTGCCAGTTCATTTTGGGAAAGTGTTATTTCAAATTCATCGCTTTTAATAAGTTTTCTTATATCGGGGCCATTGTAAACACCTATCGAATTGAAAGAACATATATTAAAATGGATCGTAGAATTTTTTACTTGAACATGCATAGTTACCTTCTTTTATCTTTGCTTCGCTTAGTTTTGGGAAAATTGTTAAGTTTTCAAATGCTGGTGGTAAAAGAATTCGATCAGTTGGTATCAGGGGTTGGTGAAAGATGTTATGTTCGCCTAAATTCCCATCAGCTCTAAAGTCCCAATTTTTTTCAGATATTGGTTTACCACTCCACCGACTATCCCGTTTGCATAAAAAGCAGGGGTATTTTACATTGCCAGACTGAATCCCGGAGAGAAAGGCAACTACCTTAAAGTCACAGCAAACACGCCATTTATAACTTTTACGCAAGCTTCGAGCAGCCGAAGACTTTTTAGGCCAGCAGCTAGTATTTCCGCTTTGTTTTTGGATAAACATAATTTTCGCACAATCGCATTTAGGTGCTCTTGTGACATTAGAATTGGGCTTGATGTTGCATAAAACAAAATCATTATCTATGCCTTGTGTTTGCGGGCATGAATCAGATCCAAATCTTAGGGTCGGACTTCGCACACGTAAATTTGGTAGCGGTAGTTCGTCTGAATGGGGCACAGGGAGCAAAGCTGATGGGACGTGTGTGTAAACATAGTTTTTTCGTCTATGCCTATTCATCGTGGGCAATTGGTTCCAACCAACGCACCGGGATTGCCAAATTCATTGAATTTCGTTGACCTATACAAACAATAAAAACAATTAAGAGTGATAAAGTCAGGCGAGCCTGACAATAGAATATCCGACACAGACACACAAGTTCAAATAAATTTTTATATCATGTTTAAGGCCATAAGGGACCCCATATACCGACTTATGTTAAAATTCTTAATGAAATCTGCCCGTTTGCCACGCCCACTTTTCCAATTTTTGATTAATTATAATCGGAGGCATAAATATAAGCTCTAAGTTGCATTAAAATATTTCGAAAAGGTCCGATTTTGAGGCAGTTTCGGGATTTTTGTGGCAGACCCTAGTACTGGCGGTACCCTTAATAATGGACCGATCAAGGAAATTTTTTGGAAGGATGTTTATAGATACAAAGGAAGCATAAGTGGCAAATTTCCTTCAAGTCCCATTTGAATTTCAGGTGTAGGAGACACTTTTCGAAAACTGCCCTTCTGCCACGCCCACTTTTCCAATTTTTGGAAATTATATTACTGGCCTTTAAATATGATCAAATTTCATTCAAATATGTCGAAAAACTTTGAATTTAGAGCAGTTTTTGTGATTTTCGTAACAGACCCTAGTACTAAAGGTACCCCTAAAAATGGTACGATTGAGTCCATTCTCGAACCTGTTCGTACTTATGTCCCCGTGAGCACGCATACCAAATTTTGTCAAGATAGCTCAACTCCTTCAAAAAGATAACTGCATACAGACAGACAGACGGACGGACATGTCTAAATCGAATCTCCTGATGACGCTGATCATTTCTATATACATTTTGTGTGGTCTATCTCGACTGGTTCTGGGTGTTACACACAACCACACAAACGCAATATACCCTCGACACACAGTGTGTCGGGTATAAACATTATTGTCCTGCTAGGAGCAGTTGTAAGCAAAAATTGTATAACCTTTTCAACACAGTATCAAACCGTTGTAACAATTGCGACAAATTTGTTTTGGAACCCATGGCTCAACGGGGAAAACTTCTAACTCAAAATACATTTTATAAATATCTTCCACTTTGCTGTTGAAAAATGAAACTTGATGTTCTTTAAGAGACAATTTCCAGACAATTTGGCATTTTAAAGCTACAAATGCAAATATTAGTTTTGAAAACGGTTTTTAACAAAGCACAAGGACTTACACTAATTTTTTCGGTCTAAATACGTATAAAAATATTCAAGTATTTTTTTAAAAAATTTTCTGTTTTAAAAAACGCGTTACAGCTTTCAAAGAAAATGCTATTGGTAGACTTATAGCATGTCCTCACTATAGCCCAATTTTAGTAATTTCAGCGTTTTCGTAATTTCGCTTGAAATTAAGGAGAAGTTGCGTAATTTCGCCATACTGAAATCTGTCAAATGAAATAACCTTACTATCGTCATTTCAACGAAATTAGTCACTAAATTAGTATGAAATCGGATACAACCCTGATTTTAAGTACATTTTGCTTGAATTTTCTGTAAATGCATCCCTGGAACTTTGAATGAAATTTCGTTCATTTGAAATCTTGTAAATGGAAAGCAAATGAAACTACGATTACCGAAATTACGACTATGTGGACGGGTTTGAGGTTGAAATTACGAAAACAGCGAAATTACTTAATTTAAGCTATAGTGAGGACATGCTATTAGCTGTTTTTAAATTAACTATGTAAATGCTTCTATATATGTAGCTACCTATATGATTATTTATATACATTTTTCAAGTGTCTTAAAATGTTCGCAAGCTTTGATGCTAATTGCATCTTACCTAGTGTAGCGTACTCCTCCTTTTTTCGTCTTTTTTGTGTGTGAGTAAGTCAGTCAATAAAGTACAACAAAACTATTCGTACGCGTTTGCTTTCCTTTCGAAATATTCAAGTGATCTGTTCTCTGCATCGCATAAATTCACACCATAGGTGATGGACTTGTGCGCAGATTAAAAATCTACCCGCAACGCATCATTTGGTCCTTCGAGCCGGATTGTAATCATGGATGTGGTTTCGGAAACATCATACAATTGATCACGAAGCAACTTTAAAAAAACGGTGCAGCGTGAAAACGTTTGAAATAGAATCGCTTGAGATTTACTTAATCGTCTTTACTGTGGACATTAAGGTGGACCCTCAGCACAGGGGAAAGTTGAGATCATATCCGATTTAACATCTGGGGTAATTTTTGTGTGAGGTTGGTTGAAAGAAGATTCTGAGCCAAATATGAGCTCGATTGGTCCGAATTAGCCGTGCCGCACAGACATTTAAGTTTGGGAAATTGGCCAAAATAGAGAGAAACCGGCCCATAACTCCCCAGAAGTCACTCCTACGGACATATAATGTATAGCCGACCCCCATTATTTTTCCCCTCCCAACAATTTCTTCCAACAAACCTACCCCCTATCTCCCCTCTTTAAGGGATCTCCCATACAAAAGTACCATTTTTATAAATTTTCCCCCCATCATCCTAACAGGCTCCACAGTGCCCCTAGAGAATATAAATGTATGACCGACCCCCATTAACTTTTCCCCCCTAACATTTTCTCCGAAAATACCTACCCCCTATCTCCCCACCTTAAGGGGCTCCGATATAAAATGACCTAAATTTTTCAAAATTTCATACAAAATGACAGTAAAACGCCTCCTCCAGGGATAATATGTATGACCAACCCCAATTATTTTTTTATTTTACGTATTTCACTTAAACATACTTACCCCTTATATCTTCTCCTAAGAGGGGCCCCCATACAAAAATACACTTAAATAAATAAAAAGCGCTGCACGAACTCCAATCCATAATATAGACTAGTAATGTTGCGAATATTCGCATTCGCATTCGTATTCGCGAATATTCGCATATTTCTGGACATTCGTATTCGCATTCGCAAAATTTTATGCGAATATTTGGCGAATATTATATATATATATTATATATATATCCGAAAAATATACAAATCCTATATATATTATAGTTTTCTTTTATGTAGATTGACTTGATATGTGTATTGATTTGTAGATTTCAAAACAATATTTAAACGTTATTCAAAAAAGGCTTGGAGAACAAATTTAAATTCATTTTCTTTAAGAAAACAGATTTATGAAAAAACTTCTTTTTTTTGGATCATTGGACAGCACTCTAACAAAAAAAGTGTGGGGCTTACACGGCACTTCAGCTGTCAATACCAAAGCATAGATAAGTGGTGCTTAATTTAAGACTGAACATTCGCATTCGCATTCGTATTCGCGAATATCGGCGACAGATATTCGCATTTGCATTCGCATTCGCGAATGTTTAAAAAACCACATTTGTAACATCACTAATATAGACGATCTAGGAACAAGAATGAACATGTTCGGTTTGCATATTCGAAAAATATACAAAATTACCGTTTAAACGAGCTATCGATGGCTACGATGTTGACATCGACCATATATCATATAGAACTATAGGTCTAACTCTTCTTCTTCCTAATCCCTGCAATGTGTTAGAGAAAAATAATGGGGGTCGGCTATACATTATATGTCCGTAGGAGTGACTTCTGGGGAGTTATGGGCCGTTTTCTCTCTATTTTGGCCAATTTCCCAAACTTCAATGTCTGTGCGGCACGGCTAATTCCGACCAATCGAGCTCATATTTGGCTCAGAATCTTCTTTCAACTAACCTAACACAAAAATAAATCCAGATGTTGAAAAATCAAAAAAAAAAAATAAGCGCCACCTTAGTGGACATAAAGAACTATTCGTAAAAAAAAAAGAAGGAAGGGGAAATTGAATAAATCATAAATGATACCGATCAGTTTTAATTAATCAAAAATTGTGTTCGGAATTACGTAATAATCGCACGCTTCTCGAAGCCTTTTTAGATCTCCACTTTGTTGACATTCGCTCGAGAGCAAAAAGAGAGAGTTGCAAACGAATTTGACTTTGAATATCGCGCTGCAGCGGGGCGTGTAGTGTTGTCTCTCTCTCTGCCTCTTCTCAATAAACCGAGAGATCAAAACAAACAATGTCTAACCTCAAAGTTCGCGATTCCGCTATAAAATCTATAATGCGTGGCCAATTTAGTACAGGATGTAGAACGTGTAAGGACCTACATTCAATTGGTCGAAGAACAATAGATCCGATTTAACAAAGCCCAAGACGACGTCGAAAACTCGTGTGGTGAAGAAACTCTCCCACTTGAGGAAGAAATTCGCATTCAAACGGAAACTTGGTATGTGGAAGCTTTGACGAATTTGAAAAATATCCTTCGGCGTTCAAACACTTTACCAG
>JAIPUU010000346.1:0-36213 GCA_020466095.1 Chlorops oryzae
TTTTTAACATGCTTGATAATTACAAAAGGTGATGCAGAAGGCATATATAACGCAATAGTTAACTTTTTTCTTCAAAATAATAAGATTAATTCTGGTCGCAATCCTCGCACAACCAAGGGATATATTTGCTTGTTTGTTTGCCTTGTAACTTCAGCAATACACATTGAGTTGGCAACTGAGTTAACTACGGAAGCCTTTTTAGCAGCTCTGCGGAGGTTCATTTCCACGCGTGGAAAACCTTCCCAAATCTACAGCGATAATGGGCGAAATTTTATTGGTGCTTCTCGTTATCTGGACGAAATGCATAAAATAATAACAGAGGAGGAGCACAACAACAATGTTTCCGCATCTTTGGAAAAATACGGAATTAAATGGATATTCATACCTCCGCACGCTCCGCACTGGGGTGGAATTTGGGAGTCAGCTGTACGCTCGGTCAAACTTCACTTGCGGCGAGTTATTGGGAATACGATTCTGACTTATGACCAAATGCATACATTGTTGGCACAAATCGAAGCGGTCCTTAACTCAAGACCCTTGGGGATTGCATCAGACATTGATCAAAATTATCTTTCCCCTGCGCATTTCCTAATAGGACGACCCTACACAATAGCGCTAGAACCGGATCCTGAAGGGTATCAATGGAAATTGGGCAAGTATTGGCAACACATACAATTGATGCTGAAAGGATTTTGGAGGCGTTGGCAGTTTGAGTACCTCACATCTCTGCAGCAAAGGCCAAAATGGGCTACTCGTAAACCGAACATTGAGGTCGGCAACATTGTGGTAATCAAGGAACCTAACCTGCCTCCAGCTTCTTGGGCATTAGCGAAGGTAATCGAAGTCTATCCTAGCAGTGACGGATGTGTCCGAAGCGTACGATTACGCACATCTCAGGGCGAGCTACAAAGACCAATTACAAAGCTAGCAGTGCTGCCTATATTCTGAAACGGCGTTTCAGGGTCGCCCGGGATGTTCATGAACGAATTACACCCTCTTTGAAGTATACTAAGAAATTTCTTGTTGTTTGAAATTTAGTTATAAGTCGATCTTCTCGTCGATAAGGCTTAGTTATAATTTGATCTGCCCTTTGATAAGGCTTAGATATAATTTGCGAATCAGCTGTTTTTTTTTTGTTATAACTACCGGAAGGAGGTTGGTCTTCTGCCACGCATTAGAATAAGAAGCAAAAAACGAAGCACGCGGGCAGAATTTCTCTCACGAGTTTAAAATAAATTGAATTTATTAAAAAACCAAGAATCGCTTCATTCGTCATCAATATGTATATATAATATAATGCTATTCTTAAGATTTCAGTTCATCTCCAGAATTTTTTCTATATATGTCATTTTTGAAATAAGACAGAAAGTTTTTTTGAAAAAGGCAAATTATGGCATTCGCATCCGTTTTTTTTTTTTTTCTTTTCAAATAATCTTTAGTCCATAAAATTCCGTTTAGCGTATTAACATTTAGTCGATTTCTACTAGCCGTTTTGTTCAAATTAATTTGAGAAAATATTCTTTCAACGTTAGCAGTCGATACAGGCACTGTCAAAACTGCCCAAATTATTTGTTTTAATAATGGATAGCAAAAACGACCATCATATTTTTTCATAGTTAGAATTTCGTTCCAAAAGTCCCCCACGTTTGTTTCTGCCGATAGCGAAAATGTGTTAAAGTCAAGAAACCTAATTTCTCTCCATTTGCAATCGTATTCTTGAATATTATTCAAAAGAAGTTTCGGAAAGGATGTGAAAAGATTCATAATGGATTTTTTTTATATATGACATTTGTAGGAGAAAACATTTCAATAATCTCAAAATATTTACAACTTAAATCAAATCGTTCAAGCATTTCATTGCAAAGAACGATGTAAAAATTTAAACCGTTTTGCACAAACTCCAATTTCAGTGATGGGCTCACATTCTTTAATAATAACCCCACATCAGCTCCAAAATAAAGCTCATCTGTTTTTTTAAATATTTTCTGAGTCTTTATAAAAACGCCCTTCAGATGGTAAATCAATGTTTTCAACATATAAAAAAGAATCCAAAATTTTAAACAGAAGTTTCTGGAGTTCTTGATTGAGACAAAAATTTTGGGGATTCACTTTGAAATAATTTGTTTAGTTTATTAACTTCATTTAAAATATATTTCAGAAATGTTAAGTATATAGGAAATAATGGGTTGTCTATATTTTCAAGAATCCTACGCGTCGAATCAAATTTTTCAACCTCCTCATGTAGGCAAAAGAGTTTTATTATGTCTAAATGATCAAGCACTCTTACAACTGCACTTTCTAAGGACAACTAACGAGTTTGATTCGGATGCAACATTTTAAGAGGCTTTAGTTCAAAAAGTTCTTGCAAAGATGCGAAAAGGTGTATTCGTTTGGGCTGTTGGATATAAAATTATAAATATCCCTAACAGTGCTTTCTACTTCTGAGGGAAACTGTGCGCAAGCTTTGCTTGAACAAAGGGCTAGAGAATGACAAGTGCATTTTAGTATAAAAAGATGGGGGCAATCTTTTTTTAATAATGTAGCAACTGACTTTTTCCCACCAGTCTTCACACTTGCACCATCAGCAGCAAAATCAATTAAGAACTTTTTTTCATAACTTACTAGAAGAATATATAATGTATTGAAAATAGGAATAAAAAAAAACCGTTTTTCCGTATTTTTTTTTTTTTACTCCAATAAAGTTTTGTAATTTTTGAATATCCAACCAAAAATTTGTGTTTTTTAAAGCAAAAAAACAAAATGACATTAAGCCCCTTGGCCATAAAGTATATTTTTATTTATTACTTATATATTGAAGAAGTCAAAAAATTAAATTTGAAGTAATTTCACGAAAAAATAAATTTTTGACATTATTTTTAGTGAATCGACTTGAGCGAATTATTTTGTTAAAGCAGTTTTGCTTAAAATCGTCTTAGTTGAGCGCCTTCTAGTGGTGATATAAAGAGTCAATCCATTAATATTTTTCTATAATTCTATTAGTTGTTTTATTATCTTTCCGAAAATATATATTTCATCAATATATTAGGTGTAGTAAAAAGAAATTATTTTTGCATTAAATTGAGGGCTTTATTTAAGATAGTTAGAATGACCCGATTAAGGTCAAATATGCGCCGTTTTGTTCGACAACTTGTTGCCATTTTAAAGGTAATTTCAGTATGCCTCTCTTATAGAAGCCCTCGTTCCTATTAGCAAAAAATTGAGACAGTCGAATTTCAGAAGCCTCTCTTGAAGCGAATGTTTCACCAGCAAAATTGTTCGCCATGGACAGGAACAGATGGTAATCACTTGGTGCCAGGTCCGGACTATAAGGTGGATGCAGAAGAACCTCCCAACCAAACTCCCGGAGCTTCTGGCGAGTCACTATCGATGTGTGTGGCCTGGCGTTGTCCTGATAGAACACAATTCCTCTCCTATTGGCCAAAGCTGGCCGCTTATGGGCGATTGCTTCCTTCAGACGGTCCAATTGTTGACAGTAGAGTTCCGAGTTAAGAGTTTTGCCGTATGGGAGCAGCTCATAGTAGATAATTCCCTGCCAATCCCACCAAACACACAGCAAAACCTTCCTGGCCGTCAATCCTGGCTTGGCCACCGTTTCCGCCGGTTCAGCGTGTTTCGACCACGACCGTTTTCGCTTGACGTTGTCGTAAGCGAACCACTTTTCATCACCAGTCACCAACCGCTTCAGAAATGGGTCGATTTTGTTGCGGTTTAGCAGCGATTCGCAGATGGAAATTCGGTCTGTGAGGTTTTTTTGCGTTAACTCGTGTGGCACCCATACATCGAGCTTCATTGTGTATCCAGCCTTATTCAAATGGTTACAAATGGTTTTTTGTGCAATCTTTAGCTCTTTTGCAATCGAAACAGTGCTAACATGACAGTCGGACTCGATAATTTCCATGATTTTATGGAAATTTTCGACAATTGGCCTTCCGGTGCGTGGTGCATCCTTGACATCGAAGTTACCGGAACGGAATCGACGAAACCAAAATTGCGCATGATTGGCTGTTACAGTATCAGGTCCATAAACGCTATTCACATTTTCAGCCGCCTGGCTTGCGTTTTCTCCCTTATCGAAGAAAAACTGTAAAATGTAGCGAATTTTCTCTTTGCTGATGTCCATCTTTGACAAGCTCTCAAACAAAACGGAATCAAACAATCAAAAAAGTGTCAAAAAAGCTTTTTTAGTAGGAACTGTGATCTTTCTAATGCCCCCTAGCGGAACACGATCGGACTTATACAACGCGAGATGCAGATAAATAACGCCATCTATTGGAAAAATAATGGATTTCTTTTTACTACACCTAATATTAAAACAATTTTTTTTTTTGATTTTTGTCTATGGAACGAAGCACTGTGCGGCGTACCCATCTTTTTCAATCAATGTTCCCTGGAACTTCATTACCACCACGACCAATTGTAACTCGTTGGGGCAATGGCTTGAGGCAGCAATTTACATTTCGCAGCATTTCGAAAAAATTGTTGAATTTTTGGACGCACTTGATAGCAAAGACGCGCGAAGCTTATCGATTGCAAAAAAAGTAATTCATCAACAAAATATAAAATATGAATTAGCTTTCATTAAATGTAATTTCGAGTGCATTCCTTCTGCAATAAAAAAACTTGAATGTAGTGGCGTTCCGCTTGGCGATGCGATTCGAACTTCCAAATCAGTTAAGGAACACCTTGAATCCATTGTAGAACGTAAAGAGTTCCTTCAAAAATTCGAAGCCGTTGTCGCAAAAAACGAAGGTATAAAAGTTTTGGAAAAAATCGCATGTATTTTAGAAGGTGGTAAATTAGAGGAGGGCTCAGACGATCTTGGCACAATGAGCCCTATTGAGCTGGCAGCTTACAAGTTTGCACCAGTGACATCATGCGACGTAGAGCGTTCTTTCTCAACTTATAAACGCATTTTAGAGGACTCGCGTCGATCATTCACATTCAACAACTTGAAGAAATATGTTGTAGTACATTGCAATAAAATAGACTAAACAAACTATAATTTTGTATTTTAATGTAATATGAACTTTTCCGCAAAGCACTACCTAGCCAACAGCTTTTTCTATACTTTTTTGACTAGGTACCCCTGCACAATAAACACTACTTTCAAAGTGGAATGCTATATTTGGGGTACCCGGAGGACAGGTTCAATTGAGCCAATTTCGTGTTATGTTAACGAACCTAAGGGACTGGTCCAAACTGGCAACATTTTGACTTAGGTTTTGGGTTTTATAAAAAAAAAAAAAAATTTTCAGGTTTAAAAAAAAATATTTCAAAGTAAATATAAAATATTTCAAAGTAAATATTATCGCAAATATTTCCTGTTGCTCTAATAATTTGTTAGCATTTAAAAGGTAGAATAAATATACTCGTGGCAACGCTGAACGGTCGGGTTACAAAAAAAATCAAATAAAGTGCCCTGCAGTGTAATATGTGTGTATCTTGTGTTACTTTGTGATTCGTGTGGCTATTTGTGTGGAAGACGGATGCCGGCATTTGTTGCTGCGGTCTTTGCATTCCTTTCTCTTATTGTATAGTAAGAATAAGGAAGCGATCCCCGCTTATTTAAGACTATATGCCGTTCGCTCTTCTCTTTCTGATCAGAAGCTTATACGCTTTTGATACAGTTGTATTAACTCGGACATTTTCTGAATGAAAATGTTTGTTAATATGTTGTCTAAATAAGACACTTCTGACAATTAAAACACCATCAACAATGAATGGATATTCATGGTCGCTGGTTTTGCATATTTTTTTTTAAATTACTTTAAAATCTGAACCGGCTTCTCTTTGCTGAAATAGCCCTTGTGAAAATAAAAAATAAGAAAACAAAACAAAACAAAAATGCAAAACAAAACAATCGGTTTTTTGTTTTGTCTGATCATCAGAACATTGATTGACCATGAACTTGAATTGTTCCGTGCTTTCGTTCGCTCCGATGTTTTTGTAGGTCATGCTTAATGCAATTGCTGAAGTTGGCAATAAAATGAACAGAAAATAAATGTTAATAATAAAATCATAAAAAAATTTGTTTGTTTTGCCCACTTTTTAGAACGAAGTTCTTTATCAAACGATAGCGACAGGGGACCTAGTCGAGAAAAAGTTAAAAACCGCTATAAAATCCGTGTTAACTAAATTGAAGTTCGCAAAAAAGGGTATAATAACCTTTGCAAAAAGAAAGAAATATACATATATTTACGTAAAATGACTTGCTGATGCGGCCGAGATATTATACTTTTTTAGGCGACACTTATTTCCGACGATATCCCGCAAAAACAATTAATTATTAAATTCAGAAACTACACAGACACATACAAGCATAAATGCATTCAAACAAAACAAAACAATATGTGGTGCTGCCAGACTGAACGTTTTCAGAATAAATCCGATTAGTAGGTTTTTGCAAATATATAAGGGCATTTTAGGTAGCTTATAATTTTTTTGCGCAATCAAAGTATACATCAATTCGTACATACTTAATAAAAACTTATTTAAAATCATCGTCTGTACTCCGGGGGCTGCGGATGTAATATCGGTGTGAAAAATATCGATACTTTAAAACATCTTTATGTATGAAAACTCGCATTTTCGAGACTATCTCATTTGCGATGGAAAACCCTTTACACGTATGCTTTTTCAGTTCCAGTATATTCTGGTTATCTAACTTAGCACTTTGAGGGCTCAACGCTGTTAAAGTAAATTGAAAGGAAGAAACGAGCTCACTACTTTGAAGAAAGGAAATCAGAGTTGAAATTTCGATGACAGGTCGACAGAAATATAGGAAATGTTTGACTTAAATGCAACCCTGTGAGTCCGATTACTTGTAATAAGCGTATGCGTTCAAGTAGCGAAAGTAAGTCAAAGTACTTATTTGTTTTTATACCCAGCGTAAGCAGGGTATATTAGGGTATCTTGTAACAGCCAGAATAACACTCCGTAGATATAGACATATATATATATATATATTCTTGATCAGGATCAAAAATTGAATCGATTTAGACATGTCCGTCTGTCCGTGTCCGGATCTCCTCCGAAACGGCTGGACCAATCACGTCGAAATGTGGCACACAGGTATATCGGGGTCCGAGTATGATCTTAACTAAAAATGGAAGACATCCACTCACTGCCACGCCCACAAATGAATTTAATGTGTTTTCAGTAAAATGCTTGTAACATGCGAACCACTCAACACATTTCATTGATATTTGGTGTATTGGTAAACTGCGAAAATGGACATATCCTGGGGGAAAATGGACGCCGTCCTCCTCGAGCCACGCCCACAAATAAGGGTTTAACGTAACTTATGAAGTAAAAGGCGTAGTAACTTCGAATTCGAAACATAGGTTGAACAAAGCGAATTAAAGGTGTAGCAAAAAAGTTATGTGGGCCGCCCACTGCCACGCCCACAACTGAAGATTTTTGGTAACTTCCGAAGTAAAAGGCGTAGAAGCTTCAAATTCGCAACATAGGTTGACCAAGGTGAACGATAGGTGCAGGAAAAAAAGTTATGTAGCCCGCCCAATGCCACGCCCACAAATGGAGAGTTTTCGTACCATAGTGCGCCAATAACGGCGGGACGCTGGGTATTTCAAAGTCGCGCTTGGCCGACTTTAGCTTTCTTACGTGGTTCCACATGTGTTTGGTATTGGAAATTTACTTGCAGCTTTAGAGCGTAGAGCCCTTTAGCGCCCATGTAAGTTACATAAAACCACAAAAATATTCTACGGCAGCAATTTTGTCTGTATTTGTATGAAAATTTCTCTTTTAGCTGCATTCAACTTAGGTGCACATTCGCTTTAACAGTATCCTGTTTTTAGTTTTTGAAATAAAATTTCATGGTAAAATGTTCCTTTAACAGCCCTGTTGAAAATTTATCTTTTGAATTTCAAACGCTTTCCTATCGACCTAAAATGCCTTTGCTTTGTTAGAATTTTTCAAAAATGTTGATACAAAATTAATAAACCTGGTTTAAGCTCTCATAGCAACTATCATTTGAAAGTTTAAACCATCAAAAAGTTTATGCTACACTGAAAAAATTATGCATCGTTGTTTCTACGATAGGAAGACGTAGAAAAATATAATAGAAGCTACGTAAAATACAATAAGTTCTACTGTAAATATAATAGTTTCTACTGTGGAAGAAATATGCCCATCATAGATTTTACGATTAAAATATCATAGAATCTACGATGGAAATGTCATAGAATCTACGTAAAATACAATAATTTCTATTGTAAATTCAATAGTTTCTACTGTGGAAGAATTATGTTCATCATAGATTTAACGATTTAAATATAGTCCGGTCAAATTAGACCAAAAAATAAGTAGGAGGTTAGGTCAGTTTTTCGCGATTTTCAGCAAAACGGTAAGTTTTATCATAAAAATACCTTAGATAAAAATTGTAGATCATACGATTATCTACAAAAAATGTCTACATGTCTTTTTTCCTACGTACTACCGTTTTTGAGATATAACGATCCAAAAAGTTGTAAAAGCTGTAATCGTCATAATATGCATAAGTACGCTTAAAGCCAGGAAAAGCTCAACATCAATCGGAAATATATTCATCAAAAAGTTTATCTGCTTTTGCAAAGTGTCAAAATGATGTACTATTTTTACACGCAATAACTGGCTGTGATACAACATCTGCATTTTACAGGAGGGGTAAAATAACAGCTTTCAAAATGTTTGAAAAACAAAATTTAGTTCAATGTGCTGAAGTTTTTAAAAATAGTAATTCAACTCGACAAGAAATTATCACAAACGGCATTTGCTTTCTTCTTTCTATGTACGGAGCTCCTAAAAAAACTACCTGCTTAGATAAGTACAGATATGCATGTTTCGTTAAAAATACCAAAAGAAAAAAACAAGTACAATTAGCTTGTCTTCCTCCAACCTCAGCTGCTGCTCATCAACATCTTTTTCGGGTATATTACCAAGTTCAAGTGTGGCTTGGTTATCAGCTAGACCCTACACCCTGGGGTTGGAAGTTGGTCAACAGTAAATTAGAACCAGTTCAAACTTTACTTCCACCTGCGCCGGAAAAACTGCTGAACACAATTTTTTGCAACTGCAAAAAGGGATGCAGTGCTAAATGTGGTTGCAAAAAAGTCGGACTGTTTTGTTCTCTCGCATGTACACATTGTCAAGGCCGGTCCTGCTCTAATATTGAATCACCAACACTGGAGGATCCGTTTGATTCCGAAGAGGCGACATGCGATACATCGCTATTAACGCAGTTTACATGTACTCTGGATGAAGATGAAGAAGAACAAGAATAAGAAGAACAAGATGAACAAGAAGAAGAGGAACATGATAAACAAGAAGAAGAAGAACAAGAATTTGAAAGTTACGACTCTTATGCCCCTCGTCCACTACGCTATCAACGCACGTATACGTTCCTCAACTTGTTCAACGCTAGTGTAACAGGTTGGCTGATAAGTCCCCGGTCTGACACATAGATGGCATCGCTAGTATTAAATGCATATTATTTTTATATAGTGGCAACCTTCAAATGATTCGTGTCAAAATTTGACGTCTGTAAGTCAATTAGTTTGTGAGATAGAGCGTCTTTTGTGAAGCAACTTTTGTTATTGTGAAAAAAATGGAAAAAAAGGAATTTCGTGTTTTGATAAAATACTGTTTTCTGAAGGGAAAAAATACAGTGGAAGCAAAAACTTGGCTTGATAATGAGTTTCCGGACTCTGCCCCAGGAAAATCAACAATAATTGATTGGTATGCAAAATTCAAGCGTGGTGAAATGAGCACGAAGGACGGTGAACGCAGTGGACGCTCGAAAGAGGTGGTTACCGACGAAAACATCAAAAAAATGCACAAAATGATTTTGAATGACCGTAAACTGAAGTTGATCGAGATAGCAGAGGCCTTAAAGATATCAAAGGAACGTGTCGGTCATATCATATATCAATATTTGGATATGAAAAAGCTTTGTGCAAAATGGGTGCCGCGCGAGCTCACATTTGACCAAAAACAACAACGTGTTGCTGATTCTGAGCGGTGTTTGCAGCTGTTAACTCGCAATACACCCGAGTTTTTGCATCGATATGTGACAATGGATGAAACATGGCTCTATCACTACACTCCTGAGTCCAATCGACAGCCGGCTGAGTGGACAGCGATCGGTGAACCGTCTCCGAAGCGTGGAAAGACTCAAAAGTCCGCTGGCAAAGTAATGGCCTCTGTTTTTTGGGATGGGCATGGAATAATTTTTATCGATTATCTTGAGAAGGGAAAAACCATCAACAGTGACTATTATATTATATGTCGTTATTGGAGCATTTGAAGGTCGAAATCGCGGCAAAACGGCCCCATATGAAGAAGAAAAAAGTGTTGTTCCACCAAGACAACGCACCGTGCCACAAGTCATTGAGAACGATGGCAAAAATTCATGAATTAGGCTTCGAATTGCTTCCCCACCCACCGTATTCTCCAGATCTGGCCCCCAGCGACTTTTTCTTGTTCTCAGACCTCATAAGGATGCTCGCAGGGAAAAAATTTGGCTGCAATGAAGAGGTGATCGCCGAAACTGAGGCCTATTTTGAGGCAAAACCGAAGGAGTACTACCAAAATGGTATCAAAAAATTGGAAGGTCGTTATAATCGTTGTATCGCTCTTGAAGGGAACTATGTTGAATAATAAAAACGAATTTTGACAAAAAAAAGTGTTTTTCTTTGCTAGACCGGGGACTTATCAGCCAACCTGTTACGAGGCATTCAATTTCAATCAACCAACGAAAAATGCGCGTTGCGCAACCGTTCTTAAACGCGTGCCCCATCAAGTGTACGAGGCTCAAGTTGCGATGCGAACAACGTTGAAGCACGAGTTGAACAATAATGTGCTGCACATTATCTAATCAACGCGTTCCTCAATTTCGTTTGGCAAATTTTGCGTGATAGTGAATTGCGTTGAGCGATTTCAAGTGTGTGTGCGGTTAGTTCCGCGAATTTATTCATGCGTTGAGAAATTTATGACAGCTTGACCAGCGTTGCCATGCCCATTTATTTGTAGCCATAATCGAGAAATGTAAAAAAATACCCAAAAGCTTTTATTATATAAATAACAAAATTGAATCGGGCAGTTTTTAAGTAACAGTATCTTTCAATAGGTTTTTAGGGTTCTTAATCCGCATCCGAGATGCCATAATGTACATATCACCATCAAATTTTGACCGAAAATAAAAATAAAGGGCATAGGATTATTGTTGTCGTACATGTGCAGGAAATTGTGTGCCGTTTTTGTCACGGTATACAAGTAGGCTAAGATACAACAACAGTTTAACATTAGAAAAATGTTCTTATTTACAAAAAAAAAAGAGTGGGATGAAAAATAACGAAATGAAATACATAAAATCGGAAAAATCAATTTTTTTTAAAACGGCAACACTGAGTTTACTTTTAAATATGAGCGTTATTGTTACGAAAATGTCTGATCGGGAAAGTTCAGTCAACGTTTCTTCGAAATTTGTGTGGACAAATACGTTAACGTTTGATTTAATCGCAAATATTGAAGAACACGATGTTATATGGGATCATCGAAATGCAGGGTACAAAAACCGCGACCAAAAAGAAATTGCGTGGAATGCCATCGCAACCAAAATGGAAGTTCCAAAGCAGGAAGCAAATGATAAATGGAGACTGTTGCGGCAGCAATTTCGAGTGAGTTTCTAATGAAATGCATGTTTTTGTATAGCAATTTTATTTTATATTTTCAATTCGTAGAATAGTATAAAAAAAATGAATCCGAGCAAAAGTGGAATTGCGGCTGCAAGCAAAAAACCTCCGAATATATATTTCAATGCCATGATGTTTATGGAGCCGGTCATTACGATGCAGTCGGAACATCGCGAATCAAATATGGCAAGTATTATTTCCTTCTAATTTTCGAGACCACATGCCTTGTATTGCCAACTCACAGATCCATTTTGCGATATAAAATATTTTCTGAATTCATCGCGAATCGCTGCTCCGTTGGCATCTGGCCGTCCTTGTTGCGTGGAATGTGGCTCACTAGCAGTAACTTCTTCACGCCAATTACCCGGAATGAGCTCTCCATTTATTTCGCGATCGAAATCAGTTGCATTAACGTAAACCGATTTGTGTTTGCTACTCATTAGAAAATTATGTAACGCGCAAATAGCAAGAACTATTTTTGTTGCCCGTTCTGGATTCACTTCAATGGGTTTTCGCAGAACCCGAAAACGTGCAGCACATATTCCAAAAACGTTCTCGACTATTCGTCTCGCTCGTGACAACCGATAATTGAAGACTCGCTGTGGAAGGTCAAGCTGCCGAAAAGCAAACGGTTTCATTAAATATGTTTTTATCGGGAACGCGTCGTCGGCGACAACAACATATGGCATAGGTGTTTCTTCGCCGGGAAGAGCTTTTGGCAGTGGCAAATTTATAGTATTTTCTTTCAGTGCCGTTGATAGCCTACAACTAAAAAGCCATTAGAAAGTATTTAAAATAGGATAAAAAAATTTTTTGTACTTCGCGAAAACTCCACCGTCGGAATCTCTGCCATAAGCACCAACGTCGATGAATGAAAATTTATATTGTCCATCCGCCAGGGCCATCAAAACAATACTATTCGTTTTTTTATAGTTAAAGTATTCCGAACCGCATTTGTTGGGCGCTTGTATGGTGACATGCTTCCCATCTAATGCTCCCACACAGTTAGGGAAATTCCACTGCTCTTCGAATACTTTCGCTATTTTTTCCCATTCCTCAGTACTCGACGGCATCTGAAAATATTAAAATTTTTTAAATATTCGTTACAGGAAGTTCCGCCACTAAACTCTGAATCGGATGACTCTGTGACCAGAACTGAATATGAAGATTGGACTTCTTCCATCGATTCTACGTCCAATACCTCATCACCACCGCCAAAACGATCGCGAAAAAACAACGGAGACGATCTTTACCGAACGGCCATAACAAAGGCAATGCAAATAGTCGATGGTAAGGAAGAAAGCTCCGAATTCATTTGGGCTCGGTATATCGCATCGGTGATGAGCAGTCATCCAAATAAGAATAGCGTTCTCCAGTTCAAGTTCCGAGTAAATCGTTTGCTAGAACAATTGGAAATCGGTGAGCTGGATGAGCAAACCCATTCAGAAACAATTTTACTGCCAATCGACGGAAGCGAACATGAAACACTTAAACACTTAACGACTTAAAAGTGCTTATTTGAATTAAAGCAAAAAATTAAATAAAAGAGAAATTGAAAAAAATTAACCTTTAAGTAATCATGTTTTAATGTGTTGTAGATAGCATGACAGGTTTCATGTACTATTTTCGATATCGTACAATCTGCGATTTTTGATATGAACCGTAAGCTTGTGAAGTTCTCGCCGATGGCCAAATAGCGAAGAGTTACCGCGAGTCTCTGGGCTGGTGGAATCGCTTTTCGATATCGAGTGTCTTTTTTGGTAATCCACGGTGATACACGCTCAAGAAGAAAATCGAAATCTTCCATAGTCATTCGCACGAAATTTTTGAAGAATGACTCCACGTTCGAGTTAATAGGGCCAGCAGAATCTATCGATTTAAGTTTGGCATATAATTCGTTGAAGAAACTTTCTTCGTCGCGTTTCAAAAATATTTCGTCCACCCAGAATCGTCTACGCTTTTCGTTCTGACGCCGACGTTCAGCGTCCGCTAGAATTATTAAGGCGGCGGCTACTTTTCTCTTCCGTTCGGTCGAAATCATTTTTAAAAGACACGCACTCTAATATCTCAAGTAAAACTAAATTATTTTTTTGACGTTTCACCATTTACAGCTTTTAGCTGCACAGTATGTTTATTGAGTTTGTAAACGCTTAATGCCTCGTCTTGTGTACGAGGCTATCAACGCGTGCGTCAACACAGTGCTTGAAATGCGTGCAACTCAAGTTTACACACTATTTTTGGCCGAATTTGTTAAACGTGATCAACTAGGTGTACGAGATCTTTCAACAATTGATGAAGTTCATCAACTAGGTGTACGAGGTCTTTCAACAATTGATGAAGTTCATCAACTAGGTGTACGAGGTCTTTCAACAATTGATGAAGTTCATCAACTAGGTGTACGAGGATCGCAACGCGTTCAACGCATCGCAGTTCAATCTTGTATAAGAACGCGTTGATGAATCTGAAACGCCACCAGATGCGCACATGTGTACGAGGGCATAAATTAAGCGATTTAATTTAGGAACTCGTTGAAAAGTTGCGTGCGTGCGTTGATGTCATAGTGTACGAGAGGCATTACGATTAAATTTCACTACTTTTTTTGAACTGAAATTGCTTTTATCTTTTCAATTTCTGCTAATACCAATTATTTTGCAATAGTTTCAAATTAAACAAGATCACAACTGACCCGTGGAATAGGCCTACTGGGGAAACCACGTTAAAAAAAATGCGCTAAATACACTACCTCATAGGTGGCGTGGAAAAGTGTGCATATTATGACGATTACAGCTTTTACAACTTTTTGGATCGTTATATCTCAAAAACGGTAGTACGTAGGAAAAAAGACATGTAGACATTTTTTGTAGATAATCGTATGATCTACAATTTTTATCTAAAGTATTTTTATGATAAAACTTACCGTTTTGCTGAAAATCGTGAAAAACTGATTTTTTTGACCTTTGACCTTGAATAAAATTTTTTCCATACAGGGGAATAATGGGGAACTTTCCAATTTTATTATACCTTTTCCGAAGGAAAGCGTATATTAAGTTTGGCTCGGAGTATGTAACATACCAAAGGAGTCGCGATAGATATAGACATATATATATATTCTTGATCAGGGTGACAAGAGGAATCGATCTAGCCATTTCTGTCTGTCTGTCTGTCTGTCTGTCTGTCTGTCGGTCACACTTTAGTTTTTCGTAATTTACTCCTAAGCCATGAAAGATATCATATTCAAATTTGGCATGGACTTGAACCAGGTAAATGTCCGAAAAACTGCATACAAATTTTTTTCGTAGTCCCTCCTTGGGTCGTGGGAAGTGGTTCAGAAGTTTCAAAAATCACGATTTTTAACGTTTTTCGTGGATAACTTTTTTACTATACATCCCAGCTTATTGAAATTTGGTGTGTGTATAGCTACTATGAAGACTTAAGCTTTCGCTGAAAAAAAATTTCGACATCGCTATAACTATGGTCATCATCCTACACATTAGAAAAAAACACTCTTTCTCTTATTCTCATATCTGAATACAAAAATGATTTTTTGTTTTGCTTCTTCTGGTTGTGTATTTTGCCGCCAAATAAAGTCGTCACTTATGGTTAAATTTTTACCATGACCACCATTCGCGAAATTCGCAAAAATTTATTTTCACTATTTTGAAATGAGGTTTTCGCAGCTAGACAACATGTCCTCTAACGGTTAAATTTTGACCATGACCACCATTCGCGAAATTCGCAAAAATTTTATTTTCACTATTTTGAATTGAGGATTTCGCAGCTAGACAAAATGTCCTCTAACGGTTAAATTTTGACCATGACCACCATTCGCGAAATTCGCAAAAATTTTATTTTCACTATTTTGAATTGAGGATTTTCGCAGCTAGACAAAATGTCCTCTAACGGTTAAATTTGACCAAGACCACCATTCGCGAAATTGGCAAAAAATTTGATTTTCACTATTTTGAATTGAGGTTTTCGCAGCTAGACAAAATGTCCTCTAACGGTTAAAATTTGACCATGACCACCATTCGCGAAATTGGCAAAAAATTGATTTTCACTATTTTGAATTGAGGTTTTCGCACCTAGACAAAATGTCCTCTAACGGTTTAATTTTTATCATGACCACCATTCGCGAAATTCGCAAAAATTTTATTTTCACTATTTTGAATTGAGGATTTCGCAGCTAGACAAAATGTCCATTAACGGTTAAATTTTGACCATGACCACCATTCGCGAAATTCGCAAAAATTTTTTTTTCACTATTTTGAATTGAGGATTTCGCAGCTAGACAAAATGTCCTCTAACGGTTAAATTTTGACCATGACCACCATTCGCGAAATTGGCAAAAATTTGATTTTCACTATTTTGAATTGAGGATTTCGCAGCTAGACAAAATGTCCTCTAACGGTTAAATGTTGACCATGACCACCATTCGCGAAATTCGCAAAAATTTTATTTTCACTATTTTGAATTGAGGTTTTCGCAGCTAGACAAAATGTCCTCTAACGGCTAAAATTTGATCATGACCACCATTCGCGAAATTGGCAAAAATTTGATTTTCACTATTTTGAATTGAGGATTTCGCAGCTACACAAAATGTCCTCTAACGGTTAAATTTTGACCATGACCACCATTCGCGAAATTTGCAAAAATTTGATTTTCACTATTTTGAATTAAGTATTTCGCAGCTAGACAAAATGTCCTCTAACGGTTAAAACTTGACCATGCTCACCATCCGCGAAAATTTTGTGCTTAATAATAATCTCGAGTTTTAGAAGCTAAATCGAAGTACAGATAAGTTATAAATAGATATCCAAGCTAGAACAACGAAAACGGCAGGAATTTTTGTTAAGGTAATGTTTTAACATATTTCAGGCTGAGGAAAAGGTATGTGTGCAATCGGCTTAGCCGATGTAAACTTCTTTACTTGTTTTTTATTATATTTTAAACAATCATGCCGATTTTCAGCTTGGTGGGAATTTATGTAACCTTGAATGTCTAATTTGACCGGACTAATATCATACAATCTACGATGGAAATATCATAGAATCTACGTAAAATACATTAAGTTCTACTGTCAATCTAATAGTTTCTACTGTTTCCCACTTACATTGATATAACAAAACTAGCAAGCTCAAATCATATCTCGCGATGGCGTAGTTGAAGTGTGCTCGACTTGTAATCTGGAAGGTCCGAGTTCGAATCCTGTTGCAGCCAAAAAAATTTGTGGAAAAAATGAGAATAATTAAACTGGCAAGTAAATTTCAAGGAAAAAATACGGAACAGAAAGTAAGTTGCGCGAACCAAATAAATAGTTGATTTCATCGCGCCTTCCAAAACGTCACGCACAAGCTCTTTCAAGAAATTCCTATAAGTTTTTATTTTTTATTTTGTAAGCATTAAAGGATTGTTAAAATCTTTTATTTCTCAGTTTTTTCAATAATATAAATGTTAAATTATCTGCTTTTCCAAAAAAAAAAAAAAAAAAAAAAAAAAAAAAAAAAAAAACGACGCTCGCTGCAGCAGGGATCGAACCCGCCGACCTTGTTTTCAAGATTCGATACCGTAGTTCCTGATTTGATATCGTAGTTCCTACAATATAATATCGTAGTTCCTATTATATTATATCGTAGTTCCCATTATATAATATCGTAGTTCCTAAGATGGATATCGTTGAATCTACGTTATATATCGTTGAAATCAATGACATTCCTCATCGTAGAAACTACTGCAAAGCGGTCGTAGAATCTATTATATCTTGCAATTGGACCTATTTCAATTGCGGATATAATAGATTCTACGTCGGATATCATAGATTCTACTACGGAATTTTTTGAGTGTAGGTTGAACCCGATAAACCTCAATTTTTTTTTTTCATTTCATTTTACTGCATTTTTTTATTTCTAGTCAGTTATGAAATAATTTTCCTTTTATTACAAAAGTTAAATATGTTTTTATACCCAGCGTAAGCGGGGTATATTAGTTTTGTGCAAATCTTGTAACAGGGAGAATTAAGCTCCGGAGATATAGAAAAAATATATATAGAAATGATCAGGATCAAAAACTGAATCGATTTAGACATGTCCGTCTGTCCGTCTGACCGTCTGTCCGTGGTCGGATCTCCTCCAAAACGGCTGAACCAATGAAGTCGAAATTTGGCACACATGTATATCAGGGTCCGAGTATGATCCTAAGTAAAAATGGGAGACATCCGCTCACTGCCACGCCCACAAATGAATATATTGTGTTTTCAGTAAAATGCTTGTAACTTGCGAACCATCCAACACATTCCATTGCTATTTGGTGTACTGGTAAACAGTAGCGTATCCAGGGGGGGGGGGGGCTATAGGGGCCCCCCCAGAACCCGAGCTAAATATATACCCTAGTGGCACATTGTAACATCTTTTAAAGGAAAAAAATTATTCTTGTTGCATAAGGGGTGCATGGACGTTTCAAAAAACATGCTCAGTTGCATAGATGATGCAAAGTTGTTATGAACAACTACTTAAGTTACACAAGCGGTTTGAAAAACTAAATTTAATTGCATGAACTTTTTGTGTCAAAATGGGTGGAGCTATGATGTTTTAAAATAGTTGCAGTAACTTCTCTTCGGAACTTCCACTTTGTAAGTTGTAAATAGGTTGCAAAGCCGTTTATGTAACAATTATTGAAGTAATAAGTATGCTTCCGAAAAAATGCTTTTTTGACTCTTAAAATATTCCAAAAGCATATTATAAGGGTCAAGAAATAAGTCAATTTTTATAAACACAGCTGTTTATGGTTATGTCTAGTGAAAATTGAATAGAAGTTTGGTATTAAATATGGAGTTTAATGAAAACGACAAGGTTATTTGGAGAAAAATAAGAACCAATGGACATTTCCAGGCGAAAAAAAGGAGCATGATAACAAATCTTAGAAAAACTAAAGCGATGCAAAAAGACATCTTGGAGTTGTTTTTATCCCACACCGAAAGAAAAAGTTATAAATTGCACTTTTATCAGCTGTCCTAGATACGACAGAGACGAACGCTCATATATGCAAGCATGTGTGGCTTAATGAAAATAGTACCTGGCCATAAACTTGAAATTTGGCGAGACATAAATGTCTGAAATCCTTGAAAAATAAATTTACATTTGTCTGAGAATTGGAAGAAAAGTACTGTAGACTTAATGCGTTGTCGCGCAACAACTCATTTATGGTTCAGGCCAGGAGAAACGTGTTATAGTGGGTCTATGATTTTAATCTTTGGACCTTATATCCAAAGTTTATCTTCATTAATAACTCCCCATAAAATATAAGAGAAAAATTCCTATCGTTTTTGTTTTTGTTGTAATTTGAAAATAGAAAATTTGAGAATTTATCAATATTTCTCTTTTAAGATAAAATTCCCAGGCCCACTATTACTACGTTTATGCATCATGTTAACCCGGGTATATTCAACTCAGGTCAATTCAACCCCCTCGCATAAACGCTATTTATAACCGAGTTAGAGAATTTAATCGGGTTGAATAAACACATTTATTTAAAGTGGGTAGAAAATTCAACTCGAGTTGAAGTTTGTGCATAAACACGAGGGCTTAGGCAAATCGAAGCGAATGACAAAAAATCCAACTCATTTCGACTTTTAGTCATGCATTGTAATGTGTGTCCCATACATTTATATATCTAAAAAACATAATTTTCGTGTATGTCATGCCGCATCGCTGTTCAGTGTCTCTTAAGAACAAAACTGGGTTAGTCTTTTAACTCAAGTTCAAAATTGCCCGTTTATGCTCAGGTTTTTTACCCGGGTTGAATATACCTGGGTTAACATGATGCATAAACGTAGTATATGTCACGATTCTCCTGTCTCAAGCTTGCCTACATGTTGGTCCATCTGCGTTCTGCGATAAATTTCTTAATATATGCAAAGAGTGACCATTCGTTGCAGTCCCCCAATTGAGAACTTTATTATGATTTTGAATTCGACAATGATTGTCTTCGAATTCGTTTTGAAAAATATGTCATCATATGTTTCGTCGTATGAATAAATAATTTCGTTGCAAACCTGAATTGCATGCATCAGCAATGATTTTCTAAAACTAAATTCCGGACTTAGCCTCTGAAAGTTATTTTTCGAGCTTGGTCACGTTATTCGTGCATCAGAGAATTCTCTAAGGTTTTAACTTTGCATACTTTTAGGTGCTCTGCTAATGACATTCCATAACCAGACTTTTTCTAAACAAGAAAAATTTATGCGTATAGGTATTAAGTTATGAATAAAACATCTAATTTTTTTTTGATCGAGGGCGCGTGAAAAATATAAGGGGTAGAATGTTAGATTTCACCATATATCTTTAAGGGCACCTTAGTTTTGGTTTGAGGAAAGTCGAAATTTCAATTATACATTTTCATAACATGAAAGCATTCACACTATGTATGTATTTGGTTTCTGTCATTCATAAAAGCAAAATAAATTAGAAAAATTTTGAAACACTTTTGCAACCACTTCCAAAGAGTATAGAATCTAAAGAGTTCCCATATTCATAATGGCGCTTCGAGGGAAATTTTTCATGATGAACGATTAGCGCCTTGGTTGGATTCGGGTTGTATAGGTAAAGTTCGAGCGAGCAAAATCAAGTTCGACCAAAACAAAACAGTCGAAGGAACACAAGCGAGATTTTTGAAAAAAATGTCAACAAAGATCGAACCTCTCTTTCCCGAAAATAGAGTTTATATTGCCTAACTGTTCGCACGCATTGATTTGAAAAAAATGCGTGAAGAACGCGAATTTTGGATTTTCGCAAAAAATCAAAAAAGCGAAAGTGAAGAATAAAAAAATCGGACCTCTCGCTTTTACTCATTCCTTTTAATTCGGTTTCTTCACACTTATTGATTTGAAAGGCCAAACCAGATTTTGTGTTTTTGATGTGTGCTTGCAAGTCTTTGGCGACCAGAAAATTGAAAATTCGTTTTCTGCTTCGATTGCTTATGTAGCCGAAGCGTTTTATCCTCATTGAAGAGCATAAAATGCTTGTTGTTAATGTAGGGAGATTTTCTTTGTAGGAGTAACATGAAAATTGTCGGCATGCATGACTTTTACAGTACCTACTTGAAATATGCGGAACTGCTATGTAAATATAAATAGCTATCACAGACTTAAAATATTGAAATAAATAATTCAATCAGGTACCCAAATTAATTATTATTTTTGAATTTTGAGTTTAAAAATCAATATGAAATAAATTATATATTAAAAATAAGTATTTGAGTGTTGTTCTCTGAGTTTTATTGGTTGGTGTTTAAGGCCAAAAGGGGCCCCATATACCGACTTTTGTTAAATTTCTTTATAAAAACCGTCCCTTTGCCACGCCCACTTAAAAATTTTTTTTTTTAATTCTAATCAGAGGTTTAAATATAGGTACTCTCAAATTCTCATTGAAATTTTTCAAAAAAGTCAGACTTTAACGCAGTTTTGGGATTTTTGTGACAGACCCTGGTACTGGAGGTACCCTTAATAATGGACTGACCAAAGAAATTTTTTGGCAAGTTTTTTATGGGGACAAAGGAAGCATAAGTGCCAAATTTCGTTCAAGTCCCATTTGAATTTCGGGTGTAGGGGACAATTTTCAAAAAATTCCCTTCTGCCACGCCCACTTTTACAATTTTTGGAAATCATATTACTTGCCTTTAAACATGGTCAAATATCAAATTTCATCAAAATATCTTTAAAAACTTCGATTTGAATGGCTAATAGGGCAAAAGATCACAAAAATATTAGTGGTATTCAAGCAACAGTGCAAACGCAGTGTGCAATATTTGCACTTGTCAAATTGCGTACAAAAAAAGCAGTGCAAATATTGCACACTGCAATTTGCACTGTTGCTTGAATACCACTATTGTGTTTCAAGGGATATAGAGCAAAATGGAGATGAGTTATCTCAGTAACTAGAAGATATAGCCAAAAATGGATTGCGGATTTAAAAAATTTGGCATTGAAAATGGGGGATGGCATCCTTAACTCAAATTCGTTAAAATGGCGTATAGAGCACATGAATCTCCGGGCGACGAAAAAATTCCCTTGAAATGGTGCCTTTCAAATTTTGCATTCCCACGAATATTTCGTTTCGTAAAAGATAAAACATTCTCTTGCAAAAATGTCCGGTTTTCGTCCCGCTTATGTTTCAAAGAAAATTAGTGAACCCGGAAAATAGCGATATTTTTGTAAGGCAAAAAACTTTTAAAATGATGAGTTATATCACGCTATTAACTCTACACAGCATCAGGCCTTATCATGATGAAAGTGGTAATACATATATGTAAGAGTTTTATTTTTCTGAGTAAAAAAAATTGAAAACTAATTTTTATTTTTTGAGTAAAAAATATAACTCTCAGGCCCATTTGCTACTGTTCCGGTTAAAGTTTTTCGTTACGATATCCTCTCAAAATGTCAAAATTTTTATACAAATTTTTTGTTTTTCGGAACGAAAAATTTTAATCGGAACAGTAGCAAATGGGCCTAAGAATAATTTTTATATATATTACAATACAATATAAATATTGTTTATTTGACAATTTTCAATTCGAACACTTTGTCCCCAAACCATGATTAAAAGATGTTTCGGAAAATTGACTATGGTTAGTAACAAATATTTTAAGATTTTGTTACTTTTATATGAATAATTTATAAATATCACTGTGTAATTTAAAGAAAATTTAATTATAAACTTTCACCTACATATTTACTTTTGTTAAACCTGTACGTCAACATGCGTTCGACAAGGCCCGACCATTCATTTTATTTTCTATAGCAAGTGCGCTACAAACATTTTCGCTTCAGCAATCCGCTTGAAACGCTGTCGGTATTAGTTCACATGAACGCAGAAAATAATTTTGTTCAATAAATGCTTCAAAAACGAAGTCAAAATTCTAAGCAAAGACAAACATACATACATATATACCCTTAACACAACGTTCAGTCCATTAGAAAAAAACGACGCAACACAAATATAATATATTGTGCAACGGCGTTTTTTTTCTAGCTTCCACACTCCTTCACATACCTTTTCACGCAGTATTCAAAGTAGGCGAAAAAAATCATTCATAATTCTATTTCTACGCACGCGCCAAAAGCTATCCAACCAAATTTTAGCTCTTCAAACCGCTTCCAACTCGAAAGTCTGCAGCGGAACATGTTTGACCAAAAGGCGCCCATATATACATCATGAGAGCCAAACCATAAAACCCATTATATTACCCTTATGGGAACTCTTTAGATTCTATACTCTTTGCCACTTCCTTATTAAAATACTCCTTTTTAGTTTCATAACGAAAGTTTTTATAACCAAAACCCAGAATTATATTTTTAAAGCCAGAATTATATTTTCAGTTTGTTACAACTAAGTTTATGTAACTTCCTTATGCAACTATAAATTTAGTTGCAACAGGCTCCGCCTCTTGGGCTTTTTTGATTCCATAAGCGTTACAGTAACATCTCAGTGATCACTTTGAAACTATGCATTTGTTTCATAAGCGTTGCATAATGCCTTATGTAACAACCGGTGCCACTAGGGTACGGTAATATAGAATTATTTCAATTCAATTCAACAGAATTGATCATTTGAGGCTTACAGTCAGAGTGAGTAAAAAAAGCCCGAAAAAACACAAAAATAAGCGCTATAAAAAGCTCGAAAAAACAAGGAAAATAGTCCAAAAAATATGCAGTTAAAATCTATTTTTTATTCAGTGGACTTATTAAGATAATGTTTTACATTTTCAAACAAAAAATGTTGGCGCTTCTCGCTTGAAAGGTTTTTACACAGTAAAAACTACAGGTTTAAAATTAAAACCAATCGGTATAACATTTAATCTTTTTAGTACTAAATTTGAGTTTCAATACCAAAAAGTTTTATTTTAATACCTTTTCGTTTTAAATGATCTCAAAAACGAGCAAATTTCTCAAATTTTAAAATTGTTGTCGCGATTATATTGCTCTCATACGAGGCGTCTATAGTTCTCCTATGAAAGTTCTGCTGTGGGGAATATTTTTTTTTTTCCCATTAAAAGATTGGTTCCAAGCTTTTTGCTCCTCAAAATTTTTTTATAATTTGTTATTATTACCTACTTGTTCCTCAAAAAAAAAAAAAAAATTACGCTCGCATGGCCGGGGATTGAATCCGCCGACATCAGATTGTGAGGCAATATCTCTCATTTCTTTTCGCTCTATGCATAAATTTGTTTTATAATTTATACGAAAAATTCTCAATTTTTTCTCTTTCTTTATTTAAACCAAAAAGGTTTTAATTTAACTCCTTTTTGGCATTGTTATATATAAAAACCTAATATGGTATTCAATTTAAACAATTAACAAAAAATATGGGAAATATGCACAAAAAATAGTTTTTGGCAAGAAAATAGCTCGCACTACTAAAATATGCAAAAATAGTAAAAATACCCACGTTTTTAAAAAATAATAAAAATGCAGTTTTTTGCTTATAAATTTGACATTTGTCATCCGATCAACGAGTTCTGCGGCTTTTGCGATTCTCGCAAAAATTGGTATGCCTAATATTGGGATAATTTGCACTGATTGCTAAGATATGGTTCGATAATTGGGTGAAAAAAGTAAAAATATGAGCGAAAAATGGCCTTTCTGATTTCATAGGAGCCACAATTGTAGTCGTAGGCGTTTAGGCACTTAAAATTTGCGCACGGTCTCCACCTTTCCAAATAAGGTCTATGCGCTTAGCTATCATATACGGTAATTGAGTTATGGCCCTAAATATGGGGTAAAGTAGAGAAAATTGACTTTTTTCACATTTTGGGCCATATCTCGGAAACGCTACTTAAATACATCAAACCAATGAACCTGACAAGGGAGACGAAAGGATGGGAAATTTTATTACTTCTGAGTATAACTGCAAAGTCAAAGAGATATTTTTTTGTTTAAATTTTCGACGAGCTCGCAGCACTTCATGAGATCGAATTTTAGAATGAAATCGTTGCAGTAGTTGCGCTACATAAGAAACTTGTATATAACAAAAACCCGCCTTTAAGAAACTGTTTACCAAAACCAAAAATTCTTTTTGTATGGAAAAAAATTTTTTTATAAGAAACTTTGTTTTATCAAAAATTGAAAACCCTTATTTTCAAAAATATGTAGTTTATATAAGAACTTTCTTATAAACGGTTTTTTTTTAAAAAAAGATTTTTCTTATCAGCGGTTTTTATATAAGAAAAAGCCGGATATAAGAATGAAATTTCTTGACAAAATTGACTTTCTTATATAGCGAAACTTCCCTGCAAGTAAAATCTAAAGGCTGAATTTTGAAAATGATTTAACACACTTACAGCTCTGATTACTTTAATACTATAGTTTTCTATTTTATCGAAGATCTCATAAAAAGGAGAGAGTACATAAGTAGACGTTTTTATTTTGAAAAAAAAAAAACATTGACGTGTTTTAGCCCCCCCCGAAAAATCCTGAACCGCCACTGCTGGTAAGCTAGGAAAGGGACATATCCTGGAAAAAAATGGCCCGCCCCTGGCCACGCCCACAAATGAAAATTTATGTAACTTCCGAAATAAAAGGCAAAAAGCTTCAAATTCGCAACATAGGTTACCAAGGGAATGAAAGGTGTAGGAAAAAAGTTTTATGTGCCCCCCCCACTGCCACGCCCACAAATGAAGAATTGTAATTCCGAAATAAAAGGCGTAAAAGCTTCAAATGGAAATATTGACCAAGGTGAATAAATGTGGAAAAAAGGATGCCAGCCCCTAAGAAGAAAACTATCGCCATTTCGGGCCTGGGAAAACGGGTTGACCACAGCTTTCTTACTTTTTGTTAATAAAAAATTTATTTTGGACGGCGTAATTTCTAAAATTTTAAAATAATTGAATGCAGCTAAGCAAATAACTGTTTTTTGCTTTAAAAACAGTTGAAAAAACAAAAGTGTTTGTTCAATATTTTCGAAAAAAAACAATTGAGTTTGGAAAAACCTTCTGGAATTTAACTAAATTTTAAATACCAAAAAAATTCTTCATCGGTTCCTAGAAAAAACTTGTTTTTTGGCCCTTTAAGGGTTTTGCATAAATGTATATCCAAAGGAGGTATAGGGGTCTCAAATCGAAAAAATCTATAGGGGGGGGGGTGGAAAAGCCCCCAAGGATTTAACCTTAAAGTTTTTGGCGTAAGTCGGAAAAAAAAATTTACGATCGGTTATCGTAAAAAAAAATGTTAAGGGTTTGAAAGCCAATTCTATGGGTTTTAGGAAAATTTAAACAAGTAAGAATTTAAGCCAATTTTAATTAACTAAAGCAAAATTCGAAAAAAAATTTATTTTTTTTTTGAGAGCCATTTTGGTATGAAAAAGGTCCTATTAACACATACTTTTCTAATTTTTTTCAAAATCCTCGATTAATTTACTTCAAATCTGTGGTACATTTGTTATACCTTTTTAGCGGTTTAACCTCAGGAAAAATAGGATTTAAAAACGAACTTAAACTTTTTCAAAATCAATTTAAATAATCTCAGCAAAAAAAAATACCAATTTTTCCAGTTAAAGTTCGTATAATTTTAAACAAAATTTGTCTTAAATAAGAAATTGCTGGCTGGCCATTGTAAGCCAAAGATTGATCTTTTAAGAATTTCATCACATAAAAAAAGTTCAAGTTTGTTTATAAATCCTATTTTTCCTGAGGTTAAACCGCTATAAGGTATGATAAATGTACCACAGATTTGAAGTAAATTAATCGAGGATTTTGAAAAAAATTAGAAAAGTATGTGTTAATAGGACCTTTTTCATACCAAAATGGCTCTCAAAGTAAAAAAATAGAATTTTTTTCAGAATTTTTGACTTTGACCGCTTAATTAACCATCATTGGCTTAAATTCTTACCATGAATTTAATTTTGCCTAAAAGCCCATAGAATTGGCTTTCAAACCGTTTAACAGTTTTTTTTCTACGATGAACCGTTATCGTGGGAGAATTTTTTTTCTCGACTTACTGCCTAAAAACTTTAAGGCCCTCTAACTCCTTAGGGGAGCATTTTCCACCCCCCCTCCCATACTATTTTTGGTCGATATTGAGCACCCCTATCACCTCCTTTCGGATATACATCCTTATGCGAAACACCCTGTATTTCGACAAAGGTAGTGAGTCAGTATACTCACGCAACAAATAAATAAATTTTTAATCTGTAACTCGTTTTAAAGAAGAATGGCTTTTCTTGCCACTTTCTATCGACTCGATTCTTTTATATAAGTGCTACATTTACCATTTATAGCTACTTTTTATTTATATAAAAAATGGGTTGTGCTAACCCATGTATTGGCCTTACCGTGCAGTCTGGCATAGTTTATGAATAGAATAAAGTCGAGAAAAAACTATTTATGTTTTTATTTTGACACATTTGATTATTGCTTTTGGAGACAGATGCGTCTGCGCTCCCTTTAAAGCTTCGTGACCTCACGAGAAATCTTTTCACCGAATTTACGTGGTACGTTTTGTTGCGACCCCGGATTCGTACAGTTACGTTAACCGTTCCGGTTATTCCGGTGATTACAAAAGGCCATCCCATGCTTCTTTGTTCGCACCTTCGCTTCGTCTAGGGCTTCCCTTGCTAACTCATGTGACCTCTGAATTTGGCAGTTCATGAGTGACGAAAAGTCCTCTGTGTTAGAAATCGGATCGACTTTTCTTATTAAATTTGTAGGCATGTCCACCTCAAAACCGAATAAAATTTTTGTTGGCGTTTGTTTTGTGGCGGCATATGGGGTTTGGTTGTGTAAGTTAAGGCAACAGGCCTTTTCGCAAAGGAAAAACTATTTTCCTCGTCACTCTTTATTCTTTAAGAGACAAAACCATTTCAAACTATTTCTACCAACGACTTTCGTCGTTGCCTCTTAACCTTTTTTTTACATCTTTTTTATTATTTATTATTTATCGTGTCGCAATATTATATTTAGCGATATTCACTTGTAAGCAGTTTTGCGTTCGATCGAGTCAAATTGACCGTTCCACTTTATGATGTCGCAATATCATATTTAGCGATATTGGTTGGAAAGCAGTTTTGCGTTGGTCACACATTGACCGTTCCACTTAAGAATGTTGAATTTGGAAATTCATCACCCACATGTGAGTTGCAGCCGTTGCACTTTTCTTTTGGCGTTTTAAGCGGTGTAGTGAAAGGTTTCTTGAGGTTAAGAAAAGTATTCGGAATACATTCTTAATCGAGCCTCAAACCTACATAGTAGGGAATTAAATTGTTTACAAAAAAAAATATAAAATAAAACTATTGAACTTTAAAATAAGAACTCGAGCCTTCATAGTAGGACAGTAAATTAAATAAATTAAGACAACTCGTTCAATATTCAATAAAGTGAAATCTAAACTATAACGGAAAGTTGTCTTATTTACTGGCGCCCAAATTAAAGAAAAATCCGCGATACGGGCAAAAACTTAAATCCTTCTTTAAAAAAAAAAAAGTTGGCCTTTTGTAAGCAAAAACATTACTATAAAATCGTTATAAAGAAAAACAATAATCGTCCGTTTACAAAAAAAACCCTTTGGGTAATATTAAGGTGTAGTGTTTTAAACACACCTACCACGTTAAATAAAAATCTTCACAAGCTAAGCGCCAGTTTAGCTATAACCTGAACATTTCTCAGCCTTATTGCTGAAACAGTGGCCAAAGGCAAACCAAACAAAAATAGAAAAATTATTAATCAACAGCAGCATCAGTTCATCGCAGAATCAGCCCTTTGACTGGAAGAACTACTTTGGACACGTCAGGAAGGATAAAGGAGAAACCATTGCTACTCAATTATTTACACACAGACAAAATGCTATTAGTGTAAGTGATAAGAAATTTTTTTTGTGTATTTTTATTGATTTTACTATAACCTAATTCAATTATAGACAAACCATAAAAAGAAAAAAATTAAGAAAATATTCGGTAAGTTAACACTTTTAACAAAGTCAAAATTCTAATTTATTCAACAAGATTATTATACTATGATAAATAAACTGGCTCTTTTTCTGTAAAATTATAAAAGTTATAGTCTTTTTCCACCATTTTGCAAAATTTTCAAAAAAAATTTTTTATATGTCAAACGTCGATAATTTAATCGACGTTCTCGCCAATTTTCATTTAAATATAGACAACCCGCTCCAATCATGAATGCCGAAACAGTTTAAGCTCTTATCAATACGGCGATCACTTACGCTTTAAATCAAACTAAGCCCGAATTAAATGCCACTATTGAAGAATTACGTACTAGACTTAATGCCCTCCAACCGCCTTCCGCTAAGGAAGATTACCAGGAGATAACAATAGTGCCAGGAGTTCAGTGTGACGAAAGCTTAGATATAGTCAAATCTGTTCCAGAATTTAAGGGAAACTCGAATAGTTATGTTTCTTGGCGTCAAGCCGCCGTTACAGCCCAAAGCTTTTTAAACCTTATTCGGGTAGCTCCAAATACTACCAGGCCGTAGCCATTTTACGCAATAAAGTTATAGGTAGCGCAGACACTACATTAAGCGCTTATAGCACAGTTTTTAAATTTTGACGCTATTATAGCACGACTCTACTTTACTTATGTAGACAAAAAATCAATTTACACTTTGGTCAGCTGTTGCTTTTGCTGCGTTTGGCAGTGTTTTGAAGTCGCTCCTTTTTAATAAACATTAATCGGAGAAATAGTAAACATATTAGAAAAACCAAGTTTCAGCTTTGTTTGTGCTTTTCTCGCGAGTAACTGCGTGTAGCTGGCGAGCCGCTCGGACATCGGTGAAGTGGAAAAAATATAAAAAATCAAAATCTAAGTTTCAACAAAGATAAGTATTACGTACATACATACATACATACAGCGTCCCGCTTGCGGCTGGAAATCAGAGAGAGACAGCTGTTGCAGCAGCTTAATCAGCTGCCAGCTGATTCTCGAACCACCTGAGTGATGCCAATAAGCCACTCACCCACATCTAGTGCTACGACTAACGTTCAATCGGTTATTTCAGAAACAGATGATGCTGTAAATCAAATTCGACAGCTACCCAGCAAACACTTTCTTCGTGATGACGAAATTCTCGATGGAAGTACATTTTTAGTACTAAAAAGCCATTTCCAAAGGCAACGGTCACACTCCACCAGCGGAATAGATTCCATTTTATCTTTTGTTAAAGTTCTCTACTAAAGCAGACAAAAGCGTATTATCTGATCCAGCTACATCTTCTATGATTGGCGCTTCAACAACAAACAACACATGACACTCAGGTAACGCAGGTGCCGAATCAATTATTGAGCATAATAAAAAGGTAAATAAACCGATTGAGCAGCAGGCGGTGCTAATCGGTATGCATCGCTATAAAAAAGTCAGACCTCTATCGAACCAACAATTGAGAAAAAAATCATTTTTCCCAAAAGCGTTTTTTCTTGATTTATGAAACACTTGTTTCAAGCTGTTTGGCAAGAAATTGCCCAGGAATACATTTCTTGCTTAATCTTTAGGTTTGTTGTTTTAACTTTTTCAATATATGAGAAGTACATTAAAAAATATGCTTTTAGGCAAAGGAGCTTAATATCATTTTGCTTTTCTGCTTGAAAAAGGCACAGGTTTTTTTTTTTTATTATTATTATTATTATTAGACTTTATTTCGAATTTTTGTTTATACATAAAAACGGAAATAAAGATAATCAAAAGACTATGGCTCCATAGCCGTCAGTCTTCCCACAATAATACTTATCTAACATTCAAGTAATTCATTTCAATTTAACTCAGTTCAAATTTAATATATTCTTTTCTACCCCAGCTACTCATATTCACTTAAAATTAACCTTCTATATTTTAAGGCGTATACCAAATACCAGTACAATTTATTCCACCCATCTTCCCAGGTACCATTTAATGCACTTATAGTCTCTTCCTGGTCTAAGCACGCTTTACCATAGTATCTTAATCTGCATTCCCTTAAAATTGGACATTTTGCTATCATATGCATTATTGTTTCCTCTTCATTTAAGTTGCATAGTGTACATACTGTATTTGCACTTCTTTGATACCATTAGCATTAAGATTTAAAATGTCACTTCTAGCTTTGAAAATAAGGCTTATCTTATATATGCTTGAATCTTCCCTAATGTATTCCATTCCCCTTTCCAAATTCAAATGCCTATAAAATCGGGAACTACTTGTTAAAGCTTTTCTTTCCATTCACTTTTTGCTTCACGTTTTAGTTTTTCCAGTAGCTCCGTTCCTTTGATCAGGCATTCCGCTTCTGAAGTGTTCCCCTAAACTCAATGCTGAACTTTTCTCCCAACCCGTTAATTTTTTGTGCCCAAAAAATATTTTTAGACAAAAAAAGCATCGATAGCTTGTGCGGTAATCGTGTTGATTTGTACTTGAAAATTGTTTTAAATACGTATTCCATATGTAGATTCAGACTGTAGAAGTGATTTTCCTCTACGTTAGTTTCAAGTGCTAAGGTATAATTAGGCGTGCAGCTAGGTAGCTTTAAAATTCTTTTCAGGAAAAATCTTTGAAGTTTATCTACTTCCTCAAAGTACTGACAACCCCATATCTGTGCCGCGTATGTCTGTATGGATCTGCTTACAGTTTGAAAAAGCTTGTATTTAGATTCAGCGAAATGGTTTTTCTTGTTTAGAAAATAGTTCCACGATGAATTCACGCTGCTCTTAGCTTTTTGATTTTTTATTTTCTACGTGTTTTTGAAACTCATTTGAGGCGTTAGAATTACCCCCAGATATCTAAATTCTGGCACACTTTTAATCTCTTCACCTTTAAAGAACCATTTTTCCTTTCCTGCTAGTCTCCCACCCTTTCTAAATACCATCATCTCTGATTTCAATAGATTTAGTTCCATTTTCCATTCATCGCAGTAATCCTCCAAATTGCCTATCATACTCCGCATAACATTGACATCGTCAGCTATAATGACTATGTCATCCGCATAGAGGAGTACCCTGACTATTTCACCGCCTACCGTTAAGCCACCTCCTAGATAGTTATGCAGGTCATTTAAATATAGCGTAAAAAGCGTCGGCGACAGTAAGCAACCTTGTTTAACTCCTGATACGGTCTCAAAAAAGTCCGATAGATCATTTCCTGTCCACACTGCGGATTTGGTATGGCTATATAACTTTTCAATAAGATCTACGAACTTTGTCGACACTCCCATACTTCGCAACTTGCGGAACAGATACTTTCTCGGTACTTTGTCAAAAGCCGCCTTGAAATCAATGAAGAAGGCAAAAATTTTCTTCCTTTCATCGAACTTCAAATGTACTATACTCGCTAAATTATAGATGTTGTCTATTGTTGAGTAATTTTTTCGAAATCCTGATTGGAATTCATTTAATATCTCCTTATATTCTATCCAATTTGTCAGTCTATCATTCAGTATACCCATTAGGATTTTCGCAATGCAATTTATAAATGTAATTCCCCTGTAGTTGCATACATTATTTGGGTCACCTTTTTTGAAAATTGGGAAGATAATAGATGTAACGAACGCCTCACTTACTACACTCCCTGCTAAGATGGCATTGTAAGCATTTATTACTTCAGATAAATATTCATCTGTAGCATTTTTGAAAAACTCATACGGAACTCGATCTATCCCCGGCGCTTTTTTTATCCTTTGTTTTTTTAATACTCTCTTTATTCCTCTAAAGTAAATGGCTGATCTAAAACTCACTCTCTATATTTTGCACAAGCAAATTATCCGTGTTTAATTGGTCTTCAAAATTTAATAGGTTTTCGAAGTATATTTTAAAATTATTTGCCTCTATATTTTGGCCCACTTGGGGCTGGTGCCCTCTAATTTCATTTGCTAGCTTCCACCATTGTTTACTATCCTGAACAGAATTTAGTTTCGCATCGATTTCTTGATAGTACTCGGTTTTTCTCTTTTTACATATTTATATTAACATATTGTTGCCTAGTTTCCAAATACTTGCTTTTATCTCTTATTTCATTAGTTTTTCTAAATATTTTGAGCATTTTGAAAGATTTTTGCCTTGCCCTGAGACATTTAAAATTAAACCACCTAGCTCTGAACGTCATCGTTTTTTTCTTGCCCCTCTTCAGGCACAGTTTTTTACCACTTCGATTAGGTCTTCTGCTGTTAGGTTATTCTTTTCGTTTTTAGTTGTTTATTGTGCATTTAATTCAGTATTATATCTTTGTTTATTTTTTTCCTTCCATGTAAGGCTGGGAACAAGGCGCATTTTTTTTGTCACGTTTACCGCTACCTTTATACCTAGCACAAGATTAGCCGGGAAATGGTCCGACCAAGGCTTTTCTTCAATTGAGAAGCTCTTCACAAATTTTAAAGCATCCAACGCGACTCCGCACAAATCATTTACCGAGCTGGCACAGCCACTTACAAAAGTCCAATAACCATCTTCATCGCCCACTGTTCTTCCATTAAGTATCACTAGACCGAAATCACAACAAAACTCAAACAATTGTTTCCCTTTAGCATTTATTGTTGCATCTTTTGAGTTTTTAATTTTTAAGTCCGCATTAAAGTTATAGAAGTCTTCAACTTCTTGACTTAATTTGCCAACTCTTGCGTTTGTATCGCCAATAAAAAATCATGTTGTGCATTGGGTTTTGTGTAATAAATTCTCTTAATGCCTCTAAGCCTTATTCCATGTCATACTTCTCAGGTATATTGGCAAAATGGTGAATTGATGCGAATTAACTTTTAGTTTAACTGAATCAACGTTGCCTATTTTATCAAATTTAAACACTACTCCACTTTCTCTCAACTCCTTTTTGATTCCATAGACACACCCTCCACTTGCTCTGCCAAAGTTACTTAAGCGTTGTGCCGCTTTCCAAAATAAATTATAGTTTTTAAAATATTTTTCAAATTGCGCAGTTTTATCTTCTACAACATGTGTTTCAAATAGTGCAAATACATCAAAGCACGAGATATACTCGAAAAAACCAGGTAAAATTAACTTATTGCTTAGACCATGAATGTTAAAACCTAATATACTTAATTCTAGGTCATGCTCCAATGGATTAAGGCAATGCCCGCGGTTTAGTTTTTTGATTCCTTTCTATTTGTTAACTTATCGCCAACGCTTTGTATGAAACCTCGATATTATTTAGATGATCCCCATACATATTACTTAGGATTACTCTAGCCGATCGATTTTTGCTCATAAGTTCATTTTATAGTTCCAGTTAAGCCAGGTATCACCTATTTTAATTCTATCATTTCTTACTATTATCTATGCTGCCGATCCACCTTCATAATGTCTCGTTTTAATTGCAACAGCATTTGTTTTTTGCGTTGACGATCATTACTCAGATCCCTCTCCAAATATATAGATGAGCCCGCTAGTTTTTTCGCATTTGAAAATATCTTTTCGACCATTTCCACAGAGTCCATTTCTGCAATAAGTCCCATTTTGTTGTCTCGCGCATACATTATACGGGCCGAAAGTACTCCAGCATTATGAATGCCAAGCTTATTTTTAAACAGATTTTTGGCTGCCTCAAAAGCGCTCTCTTCTTTATTCAGTCCTTTTATTACAATATTACTTTGTTTTTGCTTATCAATTATGCGCATAAGATCTTTTCTATCATTTAAGCGATCTTGCTCCAAAGACACAACTCTTGTTCTAAGCTCCTCGTTTTCTTGTTTTAGCGCTAACTCTGCAACATTTTCCGAAATCAATGATTTAACATTTTCTAAATCCTCTTTTGTTGGCATATTAGCCAGCTTTTCGTCGAGCACCTCATTCATTGTATCCTTCATTAGTGACATTAACTTTGTGATATTCATACTTCCCCACTCGCTATCCTTATCCCTGTCTTCTGGTGAGGTGTCTAGCAAAGGTCTTTTCGGTGTAGCGCCTTTATCTTTTTATTTGCTGGTGTTGGTATCATATTTAATCTTCGCTTGCAAAAATAGCTTTCCCTGCATACATTTAGGCTCAGCTTCGAAATTAAGCCAAGTTTTAATTAGCCAGGACACAAACCGCCTAAACGATCATAAACGTTGCACTTATGTCGAAAGCTCCGCGACCAGTAGCCTAGATAGAAACCACGGCTCTTCACAGTCCAAAGTTTGTTTGCTGTTATGTTTACTCTTGCAGACGTGAGCACGGTCGCATTTAATGCAACGATCTGTCACTAATTTGATGGAGCTCTCCAGCAACAACAACTATGACTCCCTTCCAAGACTTGCCATCACCAAATTAATACAAAGTTCTCACCCTTCGTCCGGTCTCCGTCGCAAACTTCATAAGCCTCCTTGGCCTCCGATAAAGTACTTTTAATCGTTGCAGCTTTTAGGCTTTGCGCCAGGGTTACCGCCTTTTTTTTCTAATACCTTATATATTCCTCTAATAAGTTATGAAAAAATCAGACTTTTATCGAACCAACAAATAAAGAAAAAGTTAGATTTTAAAAATGTATATTTTCATGATTTATACTAAAGTTTTCTTTTTAAATAAACATTATTAAATGCAGCCAATAAGTATGCTTTTCAATATTTATGAAATGTGCATGCATTTTAAGTCTTTACCTTCGTTGTTTTTCGTTGCAATTTTAGAAAAATGGGCTGATTATTGAGTCTTAAGTCCTTGCTTTATCTCTCGTTTTTTTAACAGAACTGTCTGCGAAAAGACTTAAGATGCGAACGTGAAAAAGTAATAAAAATCTTACGAAATTAATGGAGGGAATTTTTTTTTTTTTATAAGATCGCATATGTATATACTCTTCCCCCAATTTTTAAGAAATTTTTGGCAAAAATCCATTTTTTATAGCCAAAAAAAACTTTGGGGGATGGGCGGTGGGTGGTGGGTGGGGTCAATTTTGATAAACTTAGAAATTTTCTTTTTAATTTTTAAATATTGGGACTTGTGCCAAATTTTTGCCCTACGACACTTCTTTCTATTTTTGTCCATCGAATGTATGGGATCGAAGCACTGTGCGCCGTGGTGCCTTTGTCAAAATTTTTTTAACATTCGAAATTAGCTTGTTTGCGCTGTCGAATTGACTGCGGACAAACTCAGCAACACGATGAAGTCCATGAGCAGCACATGTAGTATGAATCATGTTAGGATATAATAATTTAAGACCTTTCATTGCACATACGACGTATGGTGCTGCAACCCGTTACTGCTAAAAGAACGTTTTGTCTGTTCAAATTTAATTCTTTTAACGAGTCATCAACAAAGCGGCTACAGGGAGTTGTTAACAGCATCTAGAACTGTGGAAGAAAACAAATAACTACGTCCTCTTTCTTCTTGCACATCAAGCACTCCAAACACAAAATTTGCTATGAACCGTTCTTTCGCAGTCATCGTCCCGTCAACCGAAATCCAAATTTTTTTATTCGCGGCAATTTTTTTCATTTTTTCAATATGAGCTGCATATATAATATTTTTGGCAAAAAATTGGTTCTTAAGCTCCATTCTGAGGGAACAGAAAAATTAGTGTATTTCTCCAAAAATGTTTTTACCCTGGGATGTCGAATTTTATG
>JAIPUU010000523.1:0-17500 GCA_020466095.1 Chlorops oryzae
ACAACGTATTAACAAACATTTTCATTCAGAAAATTTCAAGTTAATACAACTGTATCAAAAGCGTTAAGCTTCTGATCAGAAAGAGAAGAGCGAACGGATATAGTCTCAAATAAGCGGTGATCGCTTCCTTCCTCTTACTTTACATAAGGGAAAGGAATGCAAAGATCGCAGCAACAAATGTCGGCATCCGTCTTCCACACAAATATCCACAAAATCACAAAGATACACAAGATACACACATGTTACACTGCCTTTCACTCTTTCAGCTTTGATTTTTTTTTGTAACCCGACCGTTCGCGTTGCCATGAGTATAGTTATTCTACATTTTAAATGCTCACAAATTGTTTTGTTTTGAACCATAAAATGAAAAGTGCAGTATATATATATTATCTAAGTTTCAGTTATTACAATAATTTATTCGTTGCAAAATTCGAGTCAAATGACAACGCTGAAGACGGCCAACGACAAACAAAACGACCCAATAGGGAAAAAGAAGAAAAGTGAATCGGTGACCAGTTGTATGAAACATGTGGAATTTGACGAAGTAAATTTTGTTTATTTTATTGTTATATTCAACTTAACGTAACGTAACACAAAAAAAATATATATATATATTATAATAAAAGTTTTGTCGAATTTAAATATTATTCAATTTAACGTTACATAAAGTCTTGTTCAATTTTTTATTTTTAAGTTCAATTTATTATTTTTAAGTTCAAAGGACAGCCGTTAGGCTAGCGTTAAGAAAATTTATGTATTGAAATAGTCAGAAACTTGGACGTCTAACGAGACAAGAGGGAGAAAATGGGTAATTTAAGGACCAATTATATACATATACAAAAAAAAAAAAAAAACTTGAAAAATTAAAAAAAATAATATTATATATTTAAAACAAAAAAAAACAGTTTAAAAAAAATTTTTTTTTTATTAACAAAGAATGAAAAAAAAAAAATTAAAAAACCAGAAAAAAATAGATAAAAAAAAATAATAAAAACAAAAATATAAAAAAAAAAAATAAATAAATAAAAAAAAAATATATACCTATATATGAAATACCACAAAAGGTCTACCGAATGAAAAGCCCTATTCTTAATCAATTTGGGCAGGAGGGACATATCATCAGTACTTTCATCCAATACCAGTATTGGCCACCCTCAAGCAAAATTGGTGGTCTTAGTGCGTCCTAATTTTTGTTCCAATAACATCAGTCGAACCAGGCAATTAACTTAATTGTTGAAATCCGTGTATTTTTCAAATTAACGACTGTTAAAAGTCAACGCTTATCCATCGATAATTGTGGGCGATTTTACGTAACTCACGAACGGAAGTATATCGTCCTTAATAATTCAGCACATCAGACAAATCAAAAACAAGTCAAATACGAAAACATTAACAAGTGGCGACAAAAACTGCATTTAACAGGAACCCGGTCGAATGTTGAAATTAAATGCGCTTACAAGACAACGACAAAAGACCCACCTCAGCCATTAATCCATATCTGTCTTTTGATAAAATTTATATTGGGTTCTTTTATAATGCCAAATATGAATTGAATGAAAAAAAGGTTGAAATAAAAGCCTATTTCATGACAAAAACCCTTTTGGAAAAAAAGTCACGTCACGTATGTCACGTAAGATCATAATAACCTCAAATAAATGAAAAGTAAAAGGAATTTTCTGGAATAAAGTTTTGACACGAAAAACTGCAAATATTTCTCGTCATTGTTCATGAAGTTTCCCTAAGACCTCATATTATTTAGGAAGATTTTTGCAGTGCAGTAGATGAAGAAAAAACGACTCCGTTTTGTCACGTGCGCTCACATTTAATAGAAAATATCTCTGGACCGCACTTTCGCTGGCCACCACATTTTAACCAATTATTCTACAGCTTAGGAACTGTCAGATAAGGGAGACAAGGAGTTGAAAAAATTGATACTTCATCGAAATTTTTTGCATCAAATGCGTACGACTGTCACGTGCGCAACCATGGAAATACCCATATGAAATACTTTTAAAATCTATATATAGAAAACCTTAATTTTAAGTTGAAGTTATGACGGCAGCGAGGGATCCAGCAGGCGACATCAGCTCTTTCATCCAGATACCGGGAGTATCCCGTGGGCCACCCTCAAGCAAAATGGGTTGGTCTTTCCTGCGTCGTAACCGTTTGGTGTACGTTCCGACGAAGATAACGTCATCGACACCACAATAACAAACAATGCCGAAATCCGTGACATTAACGACGAAGGCAGTCAACGAACTCCCATCGCACATAATTGTCGGGTGCAGGAAGTTTTCAACCGTACAGTCACGAACGGAAATATTTCGTCATCAATCAAAGACAGCAGCAGTCCAGACAAACCAAAAACCAAGGTCACTGAATACGAAAATCGGCAAATAATAAACAAGTGGCGACAAGAAACGCACAGAAGTGACACGGCAAACCCGGCGAATGTTCCAGGAAATTCACAAATGCGCTACAAGACAAACGACAAAATGATCCCACCTCCCAGCCTTAATCCAATCTCTACTCTACCGATCCGCATGAATGCGGATCTATTTTAAAAAAAAAGGGGGGAGGATTGTTGTGATCATGTCACAAACATCGGGAGCACACTGTGTTGACATGCGAAAGAAAGAAAACAACAATAAGCACCAACGGCCTAAAAAGTCTAAACTGGGGCATTTGAGTGCAAGGCAAAGAATGCATTCTAGCAGAATATTGAAGAACCAGAATGCGAAAGAAGCGAAAGAAAGTTGCGCAAGATGAAGACGTCAGCGGAAACTAAAGGGAGAAGACGGCAGCGGAGTACGACTGCAGCAGAGTTCGCGTCAGCCACGAAACCGAGTACAACACCAAACCAAACCGGTTAATAAAGGATAATTTAAAACTAAACATAAAGACGTTATTTCCTCTAAAGGACAACATTTTAAGGTACAACCTTAACAGCTCTCACGTCACTTCCAAATATATTAATTTTAAATTCATCCATTAACAAAACTTGTTTTGAGAAATCGATTCCTTTGCCTATATATTTTTTGGCGAAAGCCAAGCGAAGCTCTCGGTTTTTTTTCGCTTATAAGTGCTACTTGTACTGAATATTATTGCCAAATCTCTGGCCAGCTTAGTGGCGTGTTCTTTTCAATTCTATTTCCTGCTTTTAAAATGAATGAGATATTTTTGCGACTGAGCTTTTTTGGGCAACCACTGAGCGGCTTATTTTCTACAGTGTAAGTGTCCTTATAGTTTCGAACAATGGTCTAAACTGTTGATAAACTTATATTCAATAATTTTGATGTTTTATTAAAAGAGTTTTATCTTTCCTTAAACTCTATAACTAAGTTACGGACGTCTGTTGAAATTGCTTTTGGAGAAGATATTGTCACCACCAATCCCTTCTTAATGCAGACTAGATTTCAACAATACAAATCACGCAAGGCCTAACATAAAGAAAATGCGTTAAATAAAGAAATCGGTACTTCCCCGTTAATGTACAGCAACACAAATTAACACAGAGCATGACATACTTACACGTACGTAGACTGTTGACAATTTATTTTTTTTTAGTTTTTGGTGCATGAATTTTTTAAAAATGATATCTAAGACAGCTAAAAAGATAGAATGTTCATTCAAAAGCATATATAAAGAAAATTACTCAGAAAGTATTACAAAAATATTTTTCAGGTAATTTGGCTAAAAAAAATACATGCTCCCGTGGAAGGATATTTTTCCATGACAATTTTTTTGTTGTTCGAGGTATGCTACTATCTTATATAAAATTCTCTAAAATAGAGTTTTACACCAGGACTAAGTATGCTGCGTTTCAATCCGCTCAGGCGCCTGTAACATCCTTAAAAATGGCAAGTTAAATAAAATTTTGCATACTTCTAGGGTATACCTGTGATTGGTATGCATCAATATGATTTTTCCGTATAGTCACGTCATCCCACCAAGCAAAGTAAGGAAATATGACCAGCACTAGGCCCATTCGACCTATTTTGGTTATGTTTTGCCTATTTTTGACCAAATTCCTGCCTTAAAAATACCCTAAATTAAAAGTAATTTTTACAAGGTCGAAATTACCTAAATTCAACCTATGTTACGGCTTAAAAGTCAATGTGACTTTAAAGAATATTTTAGGTCGAAAATAGGTAAAACAGTCCTTCTTGAATGCACTAATAGTGCCATAACTTTGAATTCCAAATTAGGTAAGTTTTTTAAGGCATATGGACTAAATTTTAGACTTAATTTCGACTATTAGATCCATTCGACTTTTAGGGCGATATTAGGTCAAAAAAATTACTTGTTTTGTTGCCTTTCTGCCCTATAAGTCGAGATGCATGGATTATTCGACTTTTAAGTCGAAATGCCTCTGAAGGAAAAACACAAAGCTAAAAAAAAAACGTATGCCCTATTTTGACCTAAAAGGACCATTATGTAAAGTAACGTTGAGAGCATAGAAGTGTGAGTTTTAATTAATGAATTTTTATTCGGCCAGAATACAATTCCATTTTGTTCCCAATTGCTAGGAACATATGCATAGTCTAATCGCGAAGAAGCACCGCGAGTTTTAATTATGGCCACGACTTTATACATTAAATTTATTCCTAACACCAACTTAAACAAATACTGCTGAAATCACAAACAACTGAAAGCAGAAAGCAACGCAAATGAAAGCTAGAAGTAGCATAAAAGAGCTGAAATTGACGGAAAAAGCTATAAATTTCCGCATGCCCGCTCTCGATGTTGCATGCTCGGCTGTTTCCGTTAAACTGAGGCAAGAGCGTAAACATATGAGTGGCTGTCGCAAAAAAAAGTTTAAATGCCTTATTAGAGCAAAAATAAGTAATAAATTACTTAACAGGGATAATTTAAGGAAAAATAACTATAAAGAAAGAGCTGAAAGTCATTTTTACCTATTAGGTAAGAAAATAAAGGAAATTCGACTTTGTGGCCCGATTTTGCGTTCCGCCATGTCTTTCGAATGACGGATTGAGAATTCTTCTTCTGCATCTGTTCTTTCTATACGAAAAATAATTTTATTTAGAGAAAAATTTATTTAATTCACATCAATGAGATGGCTCCTGAAAAATGAAGGAGTACAAGGAACGCTTTCACCATAAACCCAAGCTCGCATATACATTAAGGTTTTATGAATCGCAAAATATTTTTTAATCAAGTCCATATTTAATTTATTATTCATTTCATAAAACATACTTGATAGAAAATCTTTCGTTCATTGTTGTATTGAAGTATTACGTATGAATGAGTAAGATATAATCTATTTATATATTTCTCTCCCTTTTTGTCGTTTCGTTTTGCGTTCGTTTTAGTTTCGCTCTTTTCATTTCATTCTATGCATAATTAAGGTTAAAATTTGGTAATTTCGACTTCCTTTCGACCTATTTTTGGTCAAAATGCCCTTTCAATGCCCTACCTTTAAATACGAAATGCCCTATTATGCCCTATTATTACCGCCAGACGACTTCCATTCTATTCCCCACTTACGTCGAATGGAAGTCGTACGGACGTATTTATGCCCCATTTAAGGCAGGGTAATGAAATATTTTGCCCTAAAATAGGTAAGAAAATAGATATCAACTTTGGAACTAACAGGTTGGCTGATAAGTCCCCGGTCTGACACATAGATGGCGTCGCTAGTATTAAATGCATATTATTTTTATATAGTGGCAACCTTCAAATGATTCGTGTAAAAATTTGACGTCTGTAAGTCAATTAGTTTGTGAGATAGAGCGTCTTTTGTGAAGCAACTTTTGTTATTGTGAAAAAAAATGGAAAAAAGGAATTTCGTGTTTTGATAAAATACTGTTTTCTGAAGGGAAAAAATACAGTGGAAGCAAAAACTTGGCTTGATAATGAGTTTCCGGACTCTGCCCCAGGAAAATCAACAATAAGTGATTGGTATGCAAAATTCAAGCGTGGTGAAATGAGCACGGAGGACGGTGAACGCAGTGGACGCCCGAAAGAGGTGGTTACCGACGAAAACATCAAAAAAATTCACAAAATGATTTTGAATGACCGTAAAATGAAGTTGATCGAGATAGCAGAGGCCTTAAAGATATCAAAGGAACGTGTTGATCAATATTTGGATATGAAAAAGCTCTGTGCAAAATGGGTGCCGCGCGAGCTCACATTTGACCAAAAACAACAACGTGTTGATGATTCTGAGCGGTGTTTGCAGCTGTTAACTCGCAATACACCCGAGTTTTTGCGTCGATATGTGACAATGGATGAAACATGGCTCTATCACTACATGCATGGAATAATTTTTATCGATTATCTTGAGAAGGGAAAAACCATCAACAGTGACTATTATATGTCGTTATTGGAGCGTTTGAAGGTCGAAATCGCGGCAAAACGGCCCCATATAAAGAAGAAAAAAGTGTTGTTCCACCAAGACAACGCACCGTGCCACAAGTCATTGAGAACGATGGCAAAAATTCATGAATTAGGCTTCGAATTGCTTCCCCACCCACCGTATTCTCCAGATCTGGCCCCCAGCGACTTTTTTTTGTTCTCAGACCTCAAAAGGATGCTCGCAGGGAAATTTGACTGCAATGAAGAGGTGATCGCCGAAACTGAGGCCTATTTTGAGGCAAAACCGAAGGAGTACTACCAAAATGGTATAAAAAAATTGGAAGGTCGTTATAATCGTTGTATCGCTCTTGAAGGGAACTATGTTGAATAATAAAAACGAATTTTGAAAAAAAATGTGTTTTTCTTTGTTAGACCGGGGACTTATCAGCCAACCTTATATATTGCTAGTTGGGATATGAATTTGTGTAACAACAAAGAAGAATAAATAATTGCTTTATCCTACAGAAAAATCTAACCACAATCCAAATATTCCCTAATTCCACTGAAAAATCTTATCCAAATAAAAATTGCAAAACAAGTAAACAAAGCAATAAAAGCCGAATGTGAACCAAATCGATATACCTGTCTACCTGGAACTGGAGACGAAGTCACCCCTGAATTTTAAAATACCAGGATTATTTAATCTTCCTCACTGTCTGAATTTATTACAACTGTGACTTCAGTTTCATCGAAATTGTTTGTTAAAATTTTAGCGGGCTTAAAAAGAGTGATAAATATCTAGCATGCGATAAATATTGAATAATTGATGCTATATGAGAACAACATCCTTCAGGTCGTTTGCTATTGGCACAGTCACAGGCATAGCGTTTTATGTCATCCAAGCCTTCCTCGTTGGGCATGTAGTCTATGTAGCATCAATATTTCCTTGCGTTAATATGCCGAGATTGGATTTCAGCCTGAGATAAATTTGGAGACTCCTTCATATACTGAATTTTTGGACTATCTTCTTCGCCGATTAACTCCGCAAGGAACGAAACGGCCTGGTTTAAGTGGTATGTTCCAGTGAATAGTATTATTAAGTCCTTATCTGAAAGTTGTGGAAAATCTTAAACATCCGATGCAATTAATGGTTGAAAATCCGTTCTTCTCCTGTTCCAATTATTTTTATCAGCTTTTGTACTTAGAGTGTTTTCGGTCCCCATTTTCTTAGTTATTTGATCAACTATCTCGTCAGCTAGATTCTTATCGAACTCCAAACGTTTTCCATATTTATTGTACAGGAATCCTGCAATCCTGCTGATGGACTTCACTTTCGGTAACATATTATTGTCCGGATTCATATTCCAATAGTATTAAAAGCTTGGAGAAAAATAATACAAAATTTCATACGTACACACCTAAGCGAGAAAGAAGCTTCAGAGTCATATTAAGAAATTTGCATCACTCTTTTGAAACCTCTGAAATAAAAGATGAACTTTTGAAACTTGGACACGATGCTACTAATATATGGAATATGAAACAAAGACAAACTCAAAAGCCACTGCCAATGTTTGTTGTGGAGCTTAAACAGAAAAATAACAACAAAGAAATTTATAATATTAAATCCTTATTGCATAGCATTGTCACCTTCGAACCACCACATCAAAAAAGAGAAATTCCTCAGTGCTCTAACTGTCAAAAATATGGACACACTAAAGCTTATTGCAGACGTAGATCAAAATGTATTAAATGCGCTGGGGACCATCTCTCATCGGAATGTCCACGACAAATTAAATCTTCTGATGTTAAATGTGCTCTCTGCGATGGAAATCACCCTGCAAACTATAAGGGATGCTTTGTCTATCAAAATCTCTATCGTCAAAAATTTCCAAGAAACAGAAATCCAATTGCACAAATAAGCCAAAATTTCCCTCAAAAACATCAAGCCAATCAAGCTGCTCCGGTTAATACTCACCAGTTCCGTTATACTCAGGTAGCTAAAGGCCAAACTACTCCTCAAAATGGAGCACAGGAAAACCAAACAACAAGTACAAACAATCATGAAATTGATTCGTTTATAAAAGAAATGAGAGAAATGATGTCCCTTATTAAAGAAATGACTAGCCAGATGACTGCAATGACTAGTCTTCTAACGACTCTTCTTTCAAACAATAAATTATGCCATTAAGAATCGTGTTGTGGAATGCAAATGGGCTTGCCCATCATATTCAAGAATTAAAATTATTCATTGCCCAAAATAATGTTGATGTGTTGTTGATATCAGAAACGCACTTCACAAATAAAAACTTCTTGAGAATTCCAAATTACAAAGTCTATCACACTATGCATCCTGATGGCACAGCTCATGGAGGATCAGCAGTTCTAATAAAAGGTAGCTTAATGCACTTTGAGTCAAATCATTATCAAACAGATGAAATTCAAGCCACTTATGTCATCATTGATGATGCAGAAGGCAAAATCACAGTATCATCAGTATACAGTCCCCCGAAACATAAAATAAAAAATAAAAATACATAGAGTTTTTTAAAACACTTGGCCCTCGCTTTATTGGCGGTGGTAACTATAATGCCAAAAATCCTTTCTGGGGCTCTAGACTTACGACAACTAAAGGCCGGGAATTACTCTCTGCAATTAACTCCTATAGTCTAGCGATTATATCAACCGGCGAGCCGACCTACTGGCCTACGGACACTACAAAAATCCCGGATCTCCTAGACTTCTCTATAACCAAGGGATTGTCGCACTGGCTAACTCATTGCAGTTCTAACTATGATCTTTCATCAGATCATTCTTCTGTTGTTGTTGACATCAGCAAGAAGTTTTCAGTAATCGACGAAAAGTGCTTTTTGCATTCTAACAAAACTGACTGGGAATTTTTTAAAATTTTGGTCACGAGATCCTTGGACCCACCTATAAAACCTAATTCTGACGATGACATAGATTACGCTGTACACCATTTCACAACCTCTGTGCAAGAAGCTGCTTGGAATTCAACTCCGATATTGAATAAGCAACGTAAAATCCTACCCCATATCTCTACAGAAGTAAAAGAAAAGATTCGACAAAAACGCCGAGCTCAACAACGATGGCGCACAACGAGGTACCCAGTAGACAAAGCTGAGGTAAACAGAATAACAAGGAAAATAAAAAACAATCTTAAAAAATTATAAAAATTCTGCTACGCAACCTAGACATCACTCATCATATAAACTACTCACTATGGAAAGTCTGCAAGAAAATAAATAAAAGCGTTGAGCACTCCCCCCACTTCGATCACTCGAAAACTCTTGGGCCAGATCTGATCTTGAAAAGGCTTCAGTATTCGCCTCTCATTTGAGTTCTACCTTCAAGCCAAATAACATGGCAAACCAAGAACTGTTCCACGATGAAGTTCAAAGATATTTGTTGGAATGTCACCAGTTGGATCTACCAATCAAAAAACTTACGAGGAATGAAATCTGTAGAACAATTGAAAAATTAAAGATATCAAAAGCGCCGGGTTTTGATCTTATCACTGGAAAAATATTAAAGGAGCTTCCCCCTTCTGCGATATCTGTTTTATGCCTTTTTTCAACGCCTGTCTTTCGAGATGCTACTTTCCGACTCTTTGGAAAGTTGCAGAAGTAAAAATGATCTTAAAACCCGGAAAAAACGGACAAAATGTTGGATCATATAGACCTATCAGCTTATTGCCTATTACTTCTAAGGTGTTTGAAAGTCTAATTGTCACTCGTCTGAAGCCGGTAATTGATTCTCGTAATATCATCCCCAACCACCAATTTGGTTTTCGAAGATGTCATGGAACAATTGAACAGATTCACAGACTGGTTGAAGAGATACATTCGACGTTTGAGAGAAAAGAATATTGTACAGCTGCATTCCTCGATATATCTCAAGCCTTTGATAAGGTTTGGCATGAAGGGCTGTTGTATAAAATTAAAAAAATGCTTCCGGTAAATTTTTATCTCATGATAAAATCGTAACTCACCGAACGACACTTTTATGTGAAACAAGGCGAAAGTGGCTCTGACCTAAACAAAATAAATGCTGGCGTCCCCCAAGGCAGTGTGCTAGGCCCCATCCTTTATTTAATTTTCACAGCTGATCTGCCAGTAACAGAAAACGATATTGTTGGTACCTTTGCTGATGATACTGCTATATTATCATCAGCTGAAAATGCCTTCGACGCATCTCTAAAACTGCAATCAAGTCTAAGTAAGGTCTCGAACTGGTTAAACAAATGGCGCATTAAGACCAATGAAACTAAATCTCAACAAGTTACCTTTACTCTTAGGCGAGATACATGCCCGCCTGTGCGAATCAACAACTCTGAAATCCCGCAAGCAAATGAAGCTAAATATCTTGGTATGCACCTGGATCGAAGGTTAACGTGGAAAAAACATATTTTTACCAAACGAAAAGTTTTGGGCATTAAACTTCGAAGTATATACTGGCTTCTCGCTCGTCACTCAAAGCTGTCTATTGACAATAAAATCCTGCTCTACAAAGCGGTAATTAAACCCATCTGGACGTACGGTATCCAATTATGGGGCACCGCTTCCCACTCAAATATTGAAATACTTCAGCGCTTCCAATCAAAAGTACTTCGCATTCTTGTTGATTCACCATGGTTTGTGACGAACGCTCAATTACACAGGGATCTCAACATCCCATTTGTGAAAGATGAAATTTAATATCACGCTATAAGATATCGTCAGCGCATTCAGACCCATCCTAATGCATTAGCCTCCAACCTAATGTCTTCAGATGCAACTTTTAACAGATTAAAAAGGAAAGCTCCAAGGGATCTTTGAATATCCCTCAGAATAAGTTATAACTGGTTAATTGTTAATAAAAAAATAAAAAAATTTAAGTTTTAAATAATATTAGGGTACATCACTGGATGCACGCCTAGCAGTCAATCCCATTCTATGTTTAAAAATTGTTAATAGCCTAAACGGCAAAACACAATACTATATTATAAAAAAAAAATAAAAATAAAAAAAAATAAAAAAATAAAATATTTTTGTCGAGATTAAGGTATAACAATTTTTTAGTTCTGGCCAATCGTTCCGTGCACCGCTTCAACGACCCACCTTAATTTAGATATTTTACGCAAGTGGTTCTATTTCTCAGTTGTCAATTGTTTTTTCTTCCCTTTAAAATTTGGCATAAGCGGGATTAAGCCTTCACTTTTTTTAATCTTCCGTATCATCTCTAAATCCGCGGTCGACCAGGAACATGTCTCCCCGCTGTAACAAAGTTTTCAGTCCTTCTGGATCCTCTAAAATTTTCTTCATAATGGTGGCATCGTTGTTTATGCTGAAGAACGGTCCGAAGAAATCAACTAAATATATAGCCGTCGTTGCAGCAACCCGCTTGCATAAAGGTAGTTTTTTAAACCAAATATGATATCCTTTGGTATGCGTTGTTCTGGCTCTTCTGATGTCGTATATATTATATGTTTCATCACAAATAAGCATTAGCTCGTGTTCGATATACAGTTTTTTTGCTATATATGATGTTTGGTTGTTGATGCTGTCCTCCCGCGATAATGCCTGGACTCCAAAATGGTCCGTTGTGAAACATCTAATTATTTGGCTGCAGTGTTTTGATACCAATTGCTCACACTGTAGACTTAAAATGCTCGAATAAGTCTGTTGGAATTACCCGTTGTCATTTTCATCAAAAAGACCACTAGAGCTTGAGTTACAGTGCGACTGCAAGAACTTCGCATTGATGTGGACATATCTCTTAGCTCGATTATATTTTCCCAACTGAGTCCTGTGAAAACTCTTAGCTGCTGCTCCAGCATGGAAAAATCCACAATCTGGGCCACAAGCGACGTGTCCGCTCTCGCTTTAACTTTTCGTAAAAATGTATGCACTTCTTCAGGGCTGAGCTGACTGTTGTTTGAACACGCTTGTAGTATAGGCACTTGGTCTTTGTAAAAAATATTCTCAATTAGATGTTTATCTGTTATCACAGCAGCGATCGCCATTTGGTATAAATAAGGCCCTTTGAATGAAGACTTGAACTCTGCCGTTTATCAAAATTGTCTTCAAATTGTTAGTAGCCTTGTATAAAATTCAGTATTTATGCGTAGCGACAACCCTTTTGATTGGTAATTCCATGACGTTTTCACATCCACTGGTGTCGAGTATTTCATAATAGAACTCCTCGTCGCTGTCCTCTTTTGATGAACTTTCCAAACTTTGGCTTCCTTCAGATTGCATGGTTGCTCTTATATTTTTAATTGTTTCCTGAGCTACGGCACTCCATTGTGGCAATGGTTGTCCGGCTAATTCTTGACGGTTACAACGGGTATAAGGCAAAATCCGACATCTGTTGCAAAGAAAGTCTCCGACATTCATATTTTTGTCCATAACTTGAGAAAATCGCATGGCTTTGTCCTCATTTTTAATTATTTTTTTTTGTCCTTTAAGGCTACGCAAAATGGCTAGTATTTTTAAAAAATGCAGGGGTGAATTCTTCTTAACTTTCGGGTTTTATTGCTTTGTTTACATATTTCATACACAGAGAAAAAAATAACTGTAAATTATACCAATTTCGCTCTTAACCCAACAATTTTCGATCTTAAAATGATCTCAAGAGTTTTTAGCTTTTAAACCAACAATGTTATCACTGTTATTTTTTTTAAGAGCGAAATTGTTGCGTTAAGAAAAGTGGCTTTTAAAATTTCCGAGCGCGAAAACGGTGGATTTGAAATGCACAGCTTTTAAAATCTCCAAAAGCGAAAATTTTGATTTAAAATTGAAAACTTGCACAACTGTAGATAATTTTATTATCTATTCGCAAAATTAATTTCAGAAAAATGTGTTTCCTACTCTTAACATAACACCAAAAGTAGCCATCAGATGGACTTCATCCGATTTCGTCAACCCGTTGTCGTGACTGCTTTCGCAATGCTTAAAAAAGTTCTAAGATGATTTTATATTTTATATGTTCTATTTTATGAAACAAATGAGAATTATACCGAACGAAAAGAAAAATGTTAAATTTAAGTTGGAATAACAGTTTAGCTGTAAAAATCCGAACTTTAAATGCGAAAGTATTTAAATCTACGGATTATCTATTAAAGTTACTACTTTCAATCTTAAATGATATCCAAGAGCGTTTTCATTGTTGGGTTAAAAGCTAAATCCTTTAGATTCAAGAGCGTTTTCTCTAAGAGCGTCGCACTCTTGAATTTACTACGTGTTTTTTTTCTCTGTGTAGATTAGTTTTTTTGAAAATTTTATTTGTGTTAGATTTTTCAGTAGAATTAGGAAATATTTGGACTGTAGTTAGAATTTTCTGTAGGATTAAGCAATTTGTTATTTTTCTTTGTTGTTTGTTACACAAATTCACATGATATGACAATACGGAAAAATCATATTGATGCATACCAATCACAGCTATACCCGAGAAGTATGCAACATTTTTTTGAACTTGCCATTTTTAGGGATGTTAGAGGCGCCTGATCGTATTGAAACCCAGCATACTTAATTCTGGTGTAAAACGCTATTTTCGAGAATTTTAATTAAGATAGTAGCATACCTCGAACAACAAAAAAAATGTCATGGAAAAATATCCTTCCACGGGAGCATGTATTGGTTTTAGCAAATATACCTAAAAAATATTTTTTTAATACTTTCTGAGTAATTTTCTATATATATGCGTTTGAATGAACATTCTACCTTTATAGTTGTCTTATATGGCGTTCAGACGGCATCGAAATCCCGGGATTACAGCACTTTTAAGGATTTCAACCGATATACAGTCGAAATCTAGCGGATTTCCCATACAAATAAATGCCAAACGAAATCCGCTCAGAAATTGGATTTCAACGAAATCCCAAGAGAAATCCGGAACAAACTGAATGCAACTCTGTGTTTTTCGATATGTATCGAAGAAATGCTGCAACACTACTGTCAAGTTTTGAAAAAACCAAAGTAAAGGTTGAGGTACAATAGGCACGACAGCCCGACACGACGATGCGTTTTGTCGTAGTTATCTGTCAAATCGATTATCAATGCACAGAAGCCCACGAAGCAATATACAATGCTCTCCGACACGACAGCACGATACGACAAATATTCGAAAAATTGAATATTTGTCGCTGCGACACGATTTGACATTCTGAAAGCAGGGGTGGCTACGTTCAAAACAGGGATGATAGGTCAAAACATCTGTTCTGGAACTAAAATTCTCAACGTTTATAACTCAAACAGCAAACAGAAACATGATAAAATGAACAAGCTTAGCCAGGAAAATATTCAATTTCTAATCGATTTAGTGCGCGAAAAGACTTTGCTGTATGACAAAGGACATCCTCACTATAAGAAAACTGATGTCAAGGACCAATTATGGAAAGAAATCGCGAAAAAACTGAATTCAAATGGTAAGTTAAGTGTCTACAAGTTTTGAGGACTGCTCTTAATTAGATTTTGTATTTAAGAAAAAGACTGCAAGACGGCATGGCGTTCCCTGAGGGATCAGTTTATTCGTTGCAGAAAATAATACAAGGGCAAAACAGGACAAGCTGCAGACGAAACAAAGAAGAAATATAAAAATTTCGAAAGTTTATTGTTTTTAAGAGAATCACTTGAGCCTAGGGCGTAAGTTATTTGGTTGTTCTACACACTCTGGAGATTTTAACATTTTCCATTAGCCATTGTAGCAATTATACTCTTGACACGACCTTAACGGAAACTGAATATGAAGATTTAATTGAATACGACGAATACAGTGGCAATTCAGAGCCTGCAGGATTTTTTTGATTTTGAAAGTGTGTCGCCGGAATCATGTAAAAGTAAGCCTGCATATACATAATGCTAATACTTATAAATGTATAGTATTTGTTAATTACAGCTGTCCCAGTGCCAACAATTTCGCCAATGTCTACGACAAGCTCGTCATCGTCGTCAAGTAATAAAAGTGTTGCGTGTCTGCTGGGGAGAAGGACCTCTAGTAAAGCGCCAACAAAGGATTCCGTTGAATAAAACACTCTTTACTCCTTTTCCATTGGTGTTTCTTTATTAAAGTCTTTTAATGATGTTTACAGGTTCTACTCTAGCTTACTTTACTGCCCTAATTCCCTAGCTAACACTGAGATCCACACTTTGTCGTCCTGGCTCGTAAGTAGGTGCGCCAAAGTTGTGATCTGATTAGACTTTCGATTCCAAACTGCAAGTCCTCTTCCGTAGATCGAAGCTCCGCTTAAATAGATCAATATTGCCGATCTAGCAATATTGGATATTGATTGATTTCATAAGTATGACTTCGAACTTCCCCTGCCGGTGTGCCTACGTTGCACTTGTTGTTGTTGCACCTATCTCTTGTTGTTCTGTTACGTTGATTGCCCGTCTAGATCGCCTGTTGTTGTTGTTACCAATAGCTTTATTGCTTTGAAGACGTTGAACCGCTTATGCCGTTGCTTATTGCTGACTTGCATGCTCGTGGGCTTTCGTCTTTTCCCCCGCTTGCCCTTTCGATCGGTATGCTTGCTTACGTAATTGTTCTCAGTAGTTGAGTTCTATTGTTGTTGTTGTTTCTTGGTGAAGGGTGTCGGATTTCGAGCTTGGTGCTGTGTCGTCGAACTCCTCTGCTGCGATTTAATTGTTTTTACATGTTTTGGCACTTTTTCCGCTTAGAGCTGGTAGCGTGACGTTAGAGTGTGACGTGACGCTTTTCGACTCACAACATCCCTCCCCTCCTCGGTAAGTCACGAGCATCGTGACTGTTCATAAAAACGTTGCGGCTACCAGGTTGAAATCTGAGACTCGGGTGAGCCTGCCTGATGTCTGCTGATAGTGGCTATGGGCTCGCCGATGTCACTGGTAATGCTCTGGTAGGTTGCTTGCTTGGGTGGGTGTGATGATTTCTAATTATCCCGATCTTCTTGATAGTTGTGCCGGTGCGTGATGAAAATTGATGTCGCTGCTTCTATGATGCGTTTTGTCTTGATTGTTGCTGTTCCGGTGTGGGATCTCAGTGTTTTGAAGAAGATTTAGAATTGTAATTTCTACCTTAAAACTATTGTTATATTTGGTCAATTTGTTTTCAAACATTTCGATATTGACAATATTCTCATATGTATGTTTTATTTTACTTTTTTTTTATAGAATTAATAGGTATACAATATTTTATGAATTTTAATTCATATTTTCTTTCAAACCGTGATATACTTATATTAGTTTTTCTTTTTTTTTTTCATTGGATCGAAATCTTTGCTATTATATATTTTTTTTTTTTTTAATTCTTACAATTTCTAATAAATCAGTATTTTTAAATCGGATAGCATTTGTAAATGAAAATACTTAAATATTATTATATATATATATTTTTTTTCCTTCTTAAAGTCTTAGTACTTCATTAAAAACTTTTTACATTTTTCTTTTTAAAAATTCGTCTGAAGAACAATCAATTGCTAATTTAATATATTTATACTGTTCGAAATTTTCAAATGGCTTGAAAATTTTGAGAGTGACATTGATTTTACATAATTTTTTTTTCCATTTCTTAAAATTTTAGTATTTCCTCGAAAACTCTTTTTTTTAACTTTTTTTTTACAATCAATTGCTTATTGAATATATTCAGGATGGTCGAAATTTTCAAATAAAATGAATTTCGGTTATAAACATATGTAAGTATGTGGCTCGAAAATTTTGAGGGTGAAAATGATTTTAGATTATGCAAGTATGTTGCATTCGTTTGACTTTATGTTCCAAAGTTAATTTTCCGTTTTTTTCAAATTTTTTCTATTTTAATAGACCCCTTCCCCCTCTTAATGGGAGATTGCAAACAAATAAGGTATATATTTTTCAAATGTATTCATGGAAGTATGTGCAATTGCTTGTTCAATTGCAAGTACTTTTTCGGTGCCGCAGTGCTAGGCGACTGCTGACGAATCAAATAACTAAAATTTCATGCACAATCAAAGCAATATACTTTAATAGGTGCTTATGTATGTGTTATTTCATGTATCATGTGGATGCATGTGATTGTGCGTCCAAATGCTTCTTGTGTCTAAGATGGGAGTTTATGATTAAACTTCCGATAAAAATGAGTTACATGGACTTTTATGATTTAAATATTTATTTATTTTTTTTTTTTTTTTTTTAAATAGTAAATGGTTTTATCTAACCGCTAAAATACC